>JBBFKN010000072.1:472935-614454 GCA_039654755.1 Calcarius lapponicus | reverse complement strand
TGTCCTGTTGTGACCATGGTGTCCTGGGGATGTTCTGGCTGTGACCAGAGGGTCCCCAAGATGTCCTGGCTGTGACCAGAGGGTCCCCAAGATGTTCTGGCTGTGACCAGAGGGTCCCCAGGATGTTCTGGGCTGTGACCAGAAGGTCCCCAAGATGTCCTGGTTGTGACCAGAGTTGTCCCCCAGGATGTCCTGGCTGTGACCAGAGGGTCCCCAAGATGTCCTGGCTGTGACCAGAGGGTCCCAGGATGTCCTGGCTGTGACCAGAGGGTCCCGGGATGTCCTGGCTGGACCATGGTGTCCTGGGGTTGTCCTGGCTGTGACCAGAGGGTCCCCAGGATGTCCTGGCTGTGACCAGAGGGTCCCCAGGATGTTCTGGCTGTGACCAGAGGGTCCTCAGGATGTCCTGGTTGTGACCAGAGGGTCCCCAGATATCCTGGCTGTGACCAGAGGGTCCCCAGGGTGTCCTGGCTGTGACCAGAGGGTCCTCAGGATGTTCTGGCTGTGACCAGAGGGTCCCCAGGGTGTCCTGGCTGTGACCAGAGGGTCCCCAGAGGTGTCCTGGCTGTGACCAGAGTGTCCTCAGGATGTCCCTGGCTGTGACCAGAGGGTCCCCAAGATGTTCTGGTTGTGACCATGGTGTCCTGGGGATGTTCTGGCTGTGACCAGAGGGTCCCCAAGATGTCCTGGCTGTGACCAGAGGGTCCCCAGGATGTCCCTGGCCTGTGACCAGAGGGTCCCCAAGATGTCCTGGTTGTGACCAGAGGGTCCCCAGGATGTCCTGGCTGTGACCAGAGGGTCCCCAGGATGTCCTGGCTGTGACCAGAGGGTCCCCAGGTTGTCCTGGCTGTGACCAGAGGGTCCCCAGGATGTTCTGGCTGTGACCAGAGGGTCCCCAGGATGTCCTGGCTGTGACCATGGTGTCCTGGGGATGTCCTGGTTGTGACCAGAGGGTCCCCAGCATGTCCTGGTTGTGACCAGAGGGTCCCCCAGCATGTCCTGGTTGTGACCAGAGTGTCCTCAGGATGTCCTGGCTGTGACCAGAGGGTCCCCAAGATGTTCTGGTTGTGACCATGGTGTCCTGGGGATGTCCTGGTTGTGACCAGAGGGTCCCCAGCATGTCCTGGTTGTGACCAGAGGGTCCCCAGGATGTCCTGGTTGTGACCAGAGGGTCCTGGGGATGTCCTGGCTGTGACCAGAGGGTCCCCAAGATGTCCTGGCTGTGACCAGAGGGTCCCCAGGATGTCCTGGCTGTGACCAGAGGGTCCCCAGGATGTCCTGGCTGTGACCAGAGGGTCCCCAGGATGTCCTGGCTGTGACCAGAGGGTCCCCGGGGATGTCCTGGCTGTGACCAGAGGGTCCCCAGGATGTCCTGGCTGTGACCAGAGGGTCCCCAAGATGTTCTGGCTGTGACCAGAGGGTCCCTCCCCAGCCCCCGTTTTTGGGGTACAGAGACCCCCCCTCCCCTCCCCCAGTCCCAGCCCAAGGGGTCCCTGGGGGTGACACGGCCCAGGGGGCCCCAGGGCTTTGTCCCAGGGGGATGCAGAGGGGTCAGGGGGGGGTCTCTCCGCCCCCCTCAAGCAGCTGGCCAGGCCCCCCCGGTTCCCCCTCATCCCATCAGAACTGTGGCTCAGTTATTAATTAATTAATTAATTATTAATCTCCACCTCGGCCGGGTGAGTGACATCAATCCTGCCAGCGCTGCCTAGTGGGCTGCTCTCACGGTGTGCCCTGGGCTGGTCCTGAGCCTCTGCCCGGGGCTTTTCCTCGTCCTCAATTGCCCCAAAACATCCCCAGAGCAGGAGCTTCTCTTTCCTAACCTGAGGAGTCGCAGGGAGCCAGGGAAACTGAGGCAGGACCCCCAAAGATCCCTGTGGGGGACACAAAATCCCGACAAAAAGGAATTTGGAGAGGGGGACAGGACACATACGAGGAGGCAGAGACTGAAAAATGGGATTAAAATGAATTTCCAAGGAAGTCTGAGACTTCCAAGTGGTGTTTTGGGAGGAGATGGAGGTGGCAGCTCAACCCTCCCCAATTTCTGAACCTTTCCCTGCTGGGGACAAGGGGGATTTTTGGGGAGCAAAAAAGGGACAAGGGAGATTTTTGGGGAGGAAAAAAGGGACAAGGAGATTTTTGGGGAGGAAAAAAGGGACAAGGGGATTTTTGGGGAGCAAAGAGGAGCCGGGTTTGGCCTCATTTGGGAGAAAAAGGGGGGTGGAAAGTGGTGGAGGAGGCCAGGAAGGGACATGGGGTGGGAGGTTGTGGGGTTTGGGGGATTCCCGAGGGATGTGGCATGGAGGGGGATGGAAATGGGTTTTCCTGCTTTGCTCCAGCCATTCCTGATTTCATTCCTAGTAGGAACAATTCTTTCAGTCTCCCCAGAAAACAACTTCCAGGCAGCCAATTGAGGTTTTTTCCTTAGAAAACAGCAAATTGAAAAAAGAGGGAAGTTCAATTTCTGACTCCAGCATTTATAGGTTTTCAAACGTGACAGTGGATTGGAGGGTGACAGTGCCACCTCTCCGATGACACTGGAGAAACCAACAGCCCATCAAAATTCTCCTCCTCCCTAAAAGAACGCAAACCAATTAATTATTTACATAAAGTCCGTAAAGAAAAGTTCATTTACCGAAAATATAAACGTCAGAAGGCTTAAAAGAACTCAGAACAACGCTGAGTGGCCTGACTGGGACTCTGGGCAGTTTGGAGGGGCAGCAAACCATGATGATAAATCATCAACCGATCACCCAGCAAATTTTACGTCCTTGTAGCTTATAGAGAGCATGACACTTCATCAGCTCTGGCTGATGAGGATCCCCCAAGCGAGACCTTCCAGGAATTCCCTGATTTTCTGCAGGAAATTTGGGTGGGAATCAGCCCTGCCCATGATGTTTCTTTTCCTGTTTGTACCTCACTTATTTTATCTTGACTTTTTTTTTTCATCAAATAATTAAACCATATATCCCTACTTTATCCAAATAATTAAACCATACATTATCCAAATCAATTATCATCAACACTGTCAATTAACCTTCCTCTACATTTCCTATTAATAAAAAACCAATCAACCACCATCATCACTCACAACACCCCCAAAGACACAGAATCAACCCCAGAACTAACCCCCCCAAAAAATCCCAAAAAAACCCCCCAAAAAACAAACCAGGATGATAAATCATCAACCAATCACCCACCAAATTTTATGTCCTTGTAGCTTTATAGAAAGCTAAATGACACTTCCATCAAGCGCTGGCTGACGAGGATCCCCCAAGCGAGTCCTTCAGGAATTCCCTGATTTTCTGCAGGAAATTTGGGTGGGAATCAGCCCTGCCCATGATGTTTCTTTT
This sequence comes from Calcarius lapponicus, assembly GCA_039654755.1. Lineage (NCBI taxonomy): Eukaryota > Metazoa > Chordata > Aves > Passeriformes > Fringillidae > Calcarius > Calcarius lapponicus. Next base: position 611,104 of record JBBFKN010000072.1, on the reverse strand, counting down.
CCTGACAGTTTGTACCTCACTTCTTTTATCTTGATATTTTTTTTTTCATCAAATAATTAACCATATATCCCTACAATATCCAAATAATTAAACCATACATTATCCAAATAATTTATCATCAACACTTTCAATTAACCTTCCTCTACATTTCCTATTAATAAAAAACCAATCAACCACCATCATCACTCCACAACACCCCCAAAGACATAGAATCAACCCCAGAACTAACCCCCCCCCAAAAAATCCCAAAAAACCCCAGAAAAACAAAAACAAAACCATGATGATAAATCATCAACCAATCACCCACCAAATTTTACGTCCTTGTAGCTATAGAAAGCATGACACTTCCATCAGCGCTGGCTGATGAGGATCCCCCAAGCGAGACCTTCCAGGAAGATCCCTGATTTTCTGCAGGAAATTTGGATGGAAATCAGCCCTGCCCATGATGTTTTCTTTTCCTGTTTGTACCTCACTTGTTCTTTGGGAATTTGGGTTTAAAATCCACCCAAATGCCGATTGTCCTTCCCCTGGCAGGATGTGGCTTTTTCCACCCCGTTCTGCAGAATTTTCCATAAACCAGAGCTGGATTCCACCCCTGCACTGTCTTTTCTGAGTGCGCAAGTTTTGGGGAGTGTAAATGATCCCTGGGTTGGCACCCTGGATTCTGATCCCGTCCCTTTTTTGTCCCTGGAGCTGAGGGACACGAGGTGCCACCGTCGTCCTGAGGCAATCTGACCCCTGATCCATCCGGAGTCCCCCAAAACCAGGGACTGACACGGGGATGGATGGGAAGGGACCCTCGAGGTCACAGCAGTGACAACGTGACCCTTTCTGGGGGCATCCAGGGGCTGTGCACCCCCTGATGGGGGGGAAAACTCCCCCAAATCCCGCTGGAGCTCCCCTGGGGTGCAGGAGGCGAGGTTTGACAAAATGGTTTTTTTGGGGGGAGAAAGAGGCTTGAATTGAGGGGAGGATTGAATCTGCCCCTCCCAAACCCCTGTTTTACTCCACACTGCCACAGGTGCGCCAAGTTTGCCGTTTTATTAAAATTCCCATTTTAAATTGGGATTTTTCGAGCCCTTTCACCCCGGCCTGCTCCAGGCTGGGGTTTAGTCCCTTTTGTTGTGACTCTGGAGGGTGCTGGGAAGGGCAGGAGGGTGGTGGATGGATGCCGCTGGAGCGAGGATGGAAGAGCCACCGGCGCAGGAAAATCAATTGGGGGAAGGCAGGTGTAGGAGCAGGCAGAGGGAGCGACAGGGAACTCTGGAATTGGTGCTCAGGCACCAGCAATCATTCCCAGCGGGAATTCTTTGCTCCTCTTCCTCATCAAACTCAGCAGTGCCTGGGAGGGACCTGAAGGATTTCCATTCGTTGGTTAAAGCGGGTATTTGGGGGGAACAGACTCCCTGAGAGTTCTTCCAGCTGAAACCATCATCCATTATTTACTCTCCATCTTCCAATATCCTCGTGACATCGTTATCAATCCGAGGGCTAGCATCTGCCCGCTGGTGTTGGAAACTTCCCTACAGATTCCACCTGTGGCTGCTCTGAGCTGGTTCCCCGGGCATGGGGCAGCTCTTGCTCCTGGAATTTCATCCAGCAGCCCCTCCAGTTCCCCAGTCCCCTCAGGATTTTGCTCCTTTTCCACCTTCACTTTCAGGGATCGATGTCTGGGTGTGGTTTTTGTTGTTGGAATCATTTTTGGTCCCTGCGATGGCATCAAGGCGAGGTTGGGCCTCATCCACTCATCCAAACCTTCCCCTTGAGCCTTTAAATGAGAATAAGTGGGAAATGGATGGAAAATAATGGGTCGTTGGCATTGCAGGGTTTGTGTTTGTTTGCACAGAGGGTGGGATTTTGGTTTTCTTGGGTTGTTCTGGGGGCACGAGGAGAAGGGCAGGTGAAGCAGTGGTGATCCTTCTTTAGTATTTGAAACATAAAAGAGTCATGGAATGGTTTGGGGGGTGGGGGGGAAAACCATCAGACCATCCTGCTCCACCCCTCTGCCGTGGACAGGTTGCTCAGAAATCTCAATTCAAAGATAGGAAATGCTGTTTTCCATGGGCAACTCCCATCTATTGCTTAAGACTTATTTTTATTAACACTGAGTGATGTTATGTTACAGGTAGAGTAGTTTTACTGCTGCGAGATGGTTTAGTTAGTTAAAATATGTATGAATCGCATTTGACAGTAGTAACACCTTTATTGTTTAAAAATTTTGGTTGATTTTAGGGTTTGAACTTAAAACTATTTATTTTTATATTTTCATTTGTTTGTTTTGTGAGATTTTGAACACTTTTTGTGTTTCTACTTTTTAATTTTTTTTTTGTATGACAAAAACTGTTTTGATTGTTTTGTTCAGTATTTGTTGTATACAATGAAGTATGCAGGGAATTACTATTAATATTACTACTAGAATTTTCAATACATAAAGACGTATTTTTAGAGTTGCTTTAGTTAGGGTGCAAGCTTTATTTTTGGAATAAATTGTTAATTAGGATTTACTACTTTCTTTAATTTGGGTTGTTAAATTTTTTAGTTTTTGTATGCTTTTATAATAGATTTAGAATGATAGACAAATTCATGTAATACAATTTTTTAAATTTTTCAATATGGTTGACTTTTTTTGGCAGGGACTCACCTAATTCTAGTACATTTAGAGACAGAAGCATATTTTTTCCTCAGGTTATTAAGTGGAAAGGACCTTCAATTTGACTAGACTCAGGATTTTTAATTAGGACAGGAGGTTTTTCTTTCAGCTTCACCAGCGTACTATTTGAAAAATGCCTAAAAATTGGTGATCAGGTTCTGCACCTGAACTGTTTCAGAAATTAAAAACGTACAAAGCTTTGTTCAGCCTCATCTGTGGTGTGACTCAGCTCCCCCTCTCTGTTGATCTAAAATGCCTCTGCAGGACCTTGAAGGCTTTTGGAGGTCATTGGTGGCCACGTCCTGTGGCCAGGAGCCACCCAGGGAGTCCTGCAGGAGCCACCCTGAGACCAAAAGTGGCTCTTTTTCCCCCACCTTGGAAATCCCTGTGGGTTTTTTTTCCCCTTTTTTAAGAATCAAGCTCAAAAACAAAAGCAGGGGGTGAGCACTTTTAGGTCTGAAATGCCCAAATTTGGGTCTGAAGTCCCTCTTCCCCCGCAGTAACCATTCCAGACTCCAACACGGATGGGTTTTAATTTGGGATTGGGAAAAAGAACCTTCCACAAGTCCTTGTTTCTTGGGCTGTGCCTGGAGGAGAAGCCGCGATCCTCATGGAATGGTGGATGGACAGGGAGCTCCACAGATCCATCCCCCAAATTATTCCCTTCTTCTCCTCATTAGAGACACGACGAAGCGAGGGCCGTGATTGACCAGGGCAGGACGAGCAATGTGGTCAACATCCACTATGAGAAGGAGGAGCTGGAAGGTGAGATCCTGCAGAGAACTTGCTGGGATCCTGCTGAGAACATGCTGGGATTCTGCTGAGAAATTGCTGGGATTCCTGCTGGGATCCTGTGGAAGATCCTGCTGGGATCCTGCTCGGTTTTCTGCTGAGAACTTGCTGAGATCCTGCTGGGATCCTGCTGAGAACTTGCTGGGATCCTGCTGGGGTTCCTGCTGGGATCCTGCTGGGATCCTGCTGGGGTCCTGCTGGGATCCTGCTGGGGTCCCCCTGGGATCCTTCTGAGATCCTGCTGGGGGTCCTGCTGGGGGTCCTGCTGAGAACTTACTGACATCCTGGTGGGATCCTGCTGAGATCCTGCTGAGATCCTGCTGGTTCCTGCTGAGATCCAGCAGGGTTCCTGCTGGGATCCTGGCGGGATCCTGCTGGGATCCTGCTGGGTTCCTGCTGAGATCCTGCTGGGATCCATGCGAGATCCTGCTGAGATCCTTCTGGGTTCCTGCTGGATCCTGCTGGGATCCTGCTGAGAAATTGCTGGGATTCCTGCTGAGATCCTGCTGGGATCCTGCTGGGATCCTGCTGAGATCCTGCTGGGTTCCTGCTGAGATCCTGCTGAGATCCTGCTGGGATCCTGATGAGATCCTGCTGGGATCCTGCTGGTTCCTGCTGAGATCCTGCTGAATCCTTCTGGGTTCCTGCTGGGATCCTGCTAGGGATCCTCCTGAGAAACTTACTGACATCCTGGTGGGATCCTGGTGGGATCCTGCTGAGATCCTGCTGGGATCATGCTGGGATCCTGCTGAGATCCTGCTGGATCCTGCTGGGTTCCTGCTGGGATCCCGCTGAGATCCTGCTGAGTTCCTGCTGGGATCCTGATGAGATCCTGCTGGGATCCTGCTGGTTCCTGCTGAGATCCTGCTGTGGTTCCTGCTGGATCCTGCTGAGGTCCTGCTGGGTCCTGCTGGGGTCCTGCGGGATCCTGCTGAGAAATTGCTGGGATCCTGCTGAGATCCACTGCTGAGAGAACCCTGCTGGGATCCTGCTGAGATCCTGCTGGGATCCTGCTGGGATTTTGCTGGGAGCCTGCTGGGATTTTGCTGGGGTCCTCCTGAGAACTTACTGACATCCTGTGGGATCCTGCTGGTATCCTGCTGACAACTTGCTGGGATCCGGCTGAGAAAGATGCTGGATCCTGCTGCGATCCTGCTGAGATCCCCGCTGAGATCCTGCTGAGATCCTGCTGGGATTTTGCTGGGGTCCTCCTGAGAACTTACTGACATCCTGGTGGGATCCTTCTGAGATCTTGCTGGGATCATGCTGGGATCCTTCTGAGATCCTGCTGAGATCCTGCTGGATCCTGCTGAGAACTTGCTGGGATCCTGCTGGGATCCTGCTGAGAACCTTGCTGGATCCTGCTGGGGTCCTGCTGGGGTCCTGCTGGGATCCTGCTGAGAAATTGCTGGGGTCCTGCTGAGATCCTGCTGGGTCCTGCTGGGATCCCGCTGAGATCCTGCTGAGATCCTGCTGGGATCCTGCTGGGATCCTGCTGGGTTCCTGCTCGGTTTCTGCTGAGAACTTGCTGGGATCCTACTGAGATCCTGCTGGGATCCTGCTGGGATTTTGCTGGGGTCCTGCTGGGGTCCTCCTGAGAACTTACTGACATCCTGGTGGGATCCTGGTGGGATCCTTCTGAGATCTTGCTGGGATCATGCTGGGATCCTGCTGAGATCCTGCTGAGATCCTGCTGGATTCCTGCTGGGATTTTGCTGGGGTCCTGCTGGGATCCTGCTGGGATCCTGGCTGGGTTTCTGCTGAGAACTTGCTGGGGTTCCTGCTGGGATCCTGCTGGGATCCTGCTGGGATCCTCCTGAGAACTTACTGACATCCTGTGGGATCCTGGTGGGATCCTGCTGGGGTCCTGCTGGGATCCTGCTGGGATCCTGCTGGAGGAGCCACCCAGGCCCTGGGGAAAGTCCCTGCAATGTCCCTTTCCTGGTGTCACATCAAGAGCAGCAAAACCTATTCTTGATTAAGAACCTGTGGTTCTTGATTAAACAGGAAATTATTGATTTATTTTTTACATGCAATGGCTTTTAAAGGCCCTTGCCACCACACCTGCTCCCCCGGTGTGAAATGTGTCCGTGGGGTTGGATAATTCCCATCTGCTTTTCCCACAGCAGCTGCTCCCAGCTTGGAGAGGGCAGGAGAATGTTTTGATGTGGTGCAGATTCCCTGTTTCCTTCCTGAGTTCACTGTCTTGGGGCTCCTTTGATCTTTCCTTCTCACCTTCTGCCATAAAAGGATTTCAAAACTATAATTATCGTATTATCTCCTGCTTAATGAGCAAATCTGAGGGTTGGTGGTGCGGCGTTATCCAGCCCAGGCTGGAATTCGAGAAGGGTTTTGGTGCTTTCAGGGCACATTTTGTGACCCCAAACCACCCTTGGTGTGAAGCTTTGTTAAAAGAAAATACTCATTTAAGGAGTAAAAATCTACTATTTAAGGAGAATACTCCATTTAAGGAAAAAACTCCATTTAAGGAAGGGTCACCATTTGAGGAGGTGAAGGAGAGACGTGCACATCTTAGGGGTTGATGATCATTGGTCTCCCATTTATTGATCAGGTTACATACTTTTATAAAGTGTTATGAGCTCATACATATTCTGTAACCTAAGCATTCTATTCGTTAAGCTAAACATCAACTCTTTTTCATTCTTTCAGCCTTGCATTCCACTTTCTCACGTCTCTCTGACTCCTTGTTAATCACATTTAGAGATGTCCAAGGACCACAGTGTTTTCGCAGGTGCAAAGACTCAGATCAGAAGGCCTAAACACAGTACTTTTCCAACTTCTAATAATTAGCATTCCCACAAAGCTTGAGTAAAACAGGCTTGGGAAAAAGGACAAAGTCAGGGATCCGCTGAAATTCGCATTGAGGGAAATCGCTGTGGGATTTTTGGGGGGTCCTGAGTGGGTCCCTGAGGGGCTTCCCCTGACCCTGTGCTTTCCTCCTGGGGTGGCTGTGAGGCCGTCATGGCCACCACTCACGGCCACCACTCATGGCCACCACTCACGGCCACCACTCATGGCCACCACTCATGGCCACCGCTCATGGCCACCACTCACTCATGGCCACCCGCTCATGGCCACCACTCATGGTCACCACTCATGGCCACCACTCATGGCCACCTCTCATGGCCACCGCTCATGGCCACCACTCATGGCCACCGCTCCTGGCCACCAACATCATGGCCATCACTAATGGCCACCACTCATGGCCACCACTCATGGCCACCGCTCATGGCCACCGCTCATGGCCATCACTAATGGCCACCACTCATGGCCACCGCTCATGGCCACCATTCATGGCCACCATTCATGGCCACCACTCATGGCCACCATTCATGGCCACCACTCATGGCCACCACTCATGGCCACCACTCATGGCCACCGCTCATGGCCACCACTCATGGCCACCGCTCATGGTCAACCGCTCATGGCCACCACTCATGGCCACCACTCATGGCCACCGCTCATGGCCATCGCTCATGGCCACCACTCATTGCCACCATTCATGGCCACCACTCATGGCCACCACTCATGGTCCACCACTCATGGCCACCACTCATGGCCACCGTTCATGGCCACCGCTCATGGCCACCACTCATGGCCACCATTCATGGCCACCGCTCATGGCCACCGCTCATGGCCACCGCTCATCGGCCACCATTCATGGCCACCACTCATGGCCACCGCTCATGGCCACCACTCATGGCCACCATTCATGGCCACCACTCATGGCCACCACTCATGGCCACCACTCATGGCCACCACTCATGGCCACTGCCCATGGCCACCACTCATGGCCACCACTCGTGGCCACCGCTCATGGCCATCACTCATGGGCCACCACTCATGGCCACCACTCATGGCCACCACTCACTCATGGCCACCACTCATGGCCACCACTCATGGCCACCACTCATGGTCACCGCTCATGGCCACCGCTCATGGCCATCACTCATGGCCACCACTCATGGCCACCACTCATGGCCCACCACTCACTCATGGCCACCACTCATGGCCACCACTCATGGCCACCACTCATGGCCACCACTCACTCATGGCCACCACTCATGGCCACCATTCATGGCCACCACTCATGGCCACCACTCATGGCCACCACTCATGGTCACCGCTCATGGCCACCGCTCACTCATGGTCACCATTCATGGCCACCCGGCTCATGGCCATCACTCATGGCCACCACGCTGTCCCCGCAGGCCACCGACCCTGTACGTGGGCGTGCGGATGCCGCTGGTGCGCCAGAGCCACCGGCACCACCGCGCCCACAGCCAGAAGCACCGGAAGCGGAGCGGGAGAAGGACGCCCGGTGCCCGCCGAGCAGGGGGACCACTGTAAGTCCTGCTGGGGTGCCCACCGTGCCGCTGTCCGGCCAGGGCCCGTGGACGCTTTGTGGGGTTGTTTTACCGAGGAAAAGTGGCTTTTTTTATTAGCAAGGCTCCCCCTTTTTCCAGTTTTTTTTCTGGATTTGGGATTTGGGAATTCTGGTTTTGCAGTAAAATAAAATAAATAAAATAAATAAAATAAAATAAAATAAAATAAAATAAAATAAAATAAAATAAAATAAATCTATAATGGGTTTAGGGATTCTGGTGTAAAACTGGAGGTGTGAGAAAGGAAAGCAGTCTCTGTGGATACTTTGTGGGGTTGTTTTACAGAGGAAAAGTGGCTTTTTTATTAGCAAGCCTCCCCCTTTTCCATTTTTTTTTTCTGATTTTGCAGTTAAATAAAATAAATAAAGTAAAGTAAAATAAAATAAAATAAAATAACATAAAATAAATCTATTAATGGGTTTAGGGTCCCGGTGTAAAACTGGAGGTGTGGGGAAGGAAAGCAGCCCATCCTTATGGAGCCTGGCACGGGGGCTCCACTTTCCCCCGTGAGAGCCTGGAGGGAGCCGTGGGAGCGGGGCCAGCCCGGCGTTTGTGGCCGGACCGGTCCCGGTGTGGTGCCACCGGAATGCGAGCGTGCCGGGATGGATCCAGGCTCAGCAATGGATGGGGAATCTCCTGCTGTCCCCAGACACCCCCGTCCCAGCGGGTCCAGTTCATCCTGGGCACGGAGGAGGACGAGCAGCACGTTCCTCACGACATGTTCACGGAGCTGGATGAGATCTGCGTGAAGGAGGGGGAAGATGCCGAGTGGAAGGAGACGGCGAGGTAAATGAATAAATAATAATTCCCTGGGATTTGGGAATGGCAGGAAGCTGTGTCAGGAGGGGTTTAGGCTGGACACTGGGAAAAGGTTCTTCCCCTTCTGGAACAGCTCCCCAGGGAATGGTCACAGCCCCGAGGCTGCCAGTAGCTCCAGGAGTGTTTGCACAAAGCTCTCTGGAGCTTTTCAAATTTTCTGGGTGGGATTTTGGGGTGTCTGGGCAGGGCCAGGGATTGGACTTGATGACCTTTGTGGGTCTCTTCCCACTTAGGAGATTCCATGGTTCTAGGGGTCAGGGAATGCTTGGACATTGAGGTTTGGGGATCAGTGGGATTTTCGGGGTTATCCTGGGCCAGAATGGACTTGATGGTCCTCATGGGTCCCTTCCAATTCCAGAGTTTCCACGATCCTGTGATCCTCATGGGGCCCTTCCACCTTGGGAACCGGTTCCATGATTCCATGTCTCCAGAGGCCAGGGACAGTTTTAAGTGGGATCGTTGGGGTATCCTGCACAGGGGTTGCACTCTGTGCTCCTCGTGGGTCCTTTCCAATTCCAGAGTTTCCATGATCCTGTGATCCTCATGGGTTGCTTCCACCTGTGGAACTGATTCCATGATTCCATGTCTCCAGAGGCCAGGGACAGCTCTAAGTAGGATCGTTGGGGTGTCCTGCACAGGGATTGCACTCTGTGATCCTCGTGGGTCCCTTCCAATTCCAAAGATTCCACGATCCTGTGATCCTCATGGGGCCCTTCCACCTCTGGAACTGGTTCCATGATTCCATGTCTCCAGAGGCCAGGGACAGTTTTAAGTGGGATCATTGGGGTGTCCTGCACAGGGGTTGCACTCTGTGATCCTCGTGGGTCCCTTCCAATTCCAAAGATTCCACGATCCTGTGATCCTCATGGGGCCCTTCCACCTTTGGAGCTGATTCCATGATTCCATGTCTCCAGAGGCCAGGGACAGCTGTAAGTGGGATTGTTGGGGTGTCCTGCACAGGGGTTGCACTCTGTGGTCCTCGTGGGTCCCTTCCAATTCCAAAGATTCCACGATCCTGTGATCCTCATGGGTCCCTTCCACCTCTGGAGCTGATTCCATGATTCCATGTCTCCAGAGGCCAGGGACAGGTCTAAGTGGGATCGTTGGGGTGTCCTGCACAGGGGTTGCACTCTGTGATCCTCGTGGGTCCCTTCCAATTCCAGAGTTTCCACGATCCTGTGATCCTCATGGGTCCCTTCCACCTTGGGAACTGATGCCATGATTCCATGTCTCCAGAGGCCAGGGACAGCTCTAAGTGGGATTGTTGGGGTGTCCTGCACAGGGTTTGCACTCTGTGGTCCTTGTGGGTCCCTTCCAATTCCAGAGTTTCCACAATCCTGTGATCCTCATGGGGCCCTTCCACCTCGGGAACTGGTTCCATGATTCCATGTCTCCAGAGGCCAGGGACAGTTTTAAGTGGGATCGTTGGGGTGTCCTCCACAGCGTTTGCACTCTGTGATCCTCGTGGGTCCTTTCCAATTCCAAAGATTCCACGATCTTGTGATCCTCATGGGTCCCTTCCACCTCGGGAATTGGTTCCATGATTCCATGTCTCCAGAGGCCAGGGACAGCTCTAAGTGGGATCGTTGGGGTGTCCTGCACAGGGGTTGCACTCTGTGCTCCTCGTGGGTCCCTTCCAGCTGAGGAGATTCCAGGATTCCGTGATCCCTGCTGCCAGCTGCGGTGGCAGGGGAGTTCTCTGGGACACGGAACTTTCCCAGCTGCAGGAACCTCCTCCAGCCACTCCAGGCTTTTATCCGAGGGGCTGCAGGGCTGGAGCCCTTTTCCCTCTGGCTGATCCCACCCCCAAATCCGCAGGTGGCTGAAGTTCGAGGAGGACGTGGAGGACGGGGGCGAGCGCTGGAGCAAGCCCTACGTGGCCACGCTGTCCCTGCACAGCCTCTTCGAGCTGCGCAGCTGCATCATCAACGGCACCGTGCTGCTGGACGTGCGCGCCGCCAGCGTCGAGGACATCGCCGGTACCGGGGGGAGATCCTGCCCCGGGCTCGGGGCTCCCAGCTGGCCTGGGGGGGGTTCTGTCTTGGTTTGGAAAGACGGGAGTCTGCGAAGGAAGGCAGGAGCCTCCCCTGAAATGGAGAATGTAAACCCTGCCCACCCCTCTGAATTGCTATAAATTTTAAATTAAGGGGCTCTCAGGCAACAAATGTGGGAGCAGGAAATAACAGTTTTTAAATAGGGAAGAGAATAAAAAAATAAAATAAACAATGCAGTAAACCAAAACAACACCGGCAGAGTCAGAACCCAACCTGGCACCCTGTGGGTCAGGGTGCTGGCACAGCCCCATTGGAATTGTGGCTCAGCCCTCCTGCAGTGTCAGTGTGGTTCTGCTGGAGCAGGGATCCTGCAGAAAGGTGCAGGATCTGCCTCTGGGGATCCAGGGGAAGAGGCAGCTGCTGTTCCTCTGGGGAATCCAGTGCAGAAGCCATGCTGGTGTTCCAGAATCTCCAGATTCTATCCAGGCAGGAATGCTTGGCTCCTCCCTCTGGGCTCACATCTCCCAGTGGGATGCTGCAGCTCTTATCAGTGACATTCAACAGCTGTTATCAGCAGATGTGCCCCCAGAGGGAGGAGTGGGTGTGGAGGAGATGAGGAAAAACTGCAAAACTGCCCACTTGACAAAAGACAGCTCCCATAGAGATGGCACATGGAATACATCCTGCCTTGCAATCTGGGACAGGTTCCTAGGATGCAAGTGGGCTTTGGGTGGGCGGCTCTTGGTGGCAGTGTGGGGTCCTTTGGAAAGTGATTTTTGGGTTAGAGAGAGACTGGAGCAAAGTTCTGCAGTAAAAAAGAATATTCTGCAGCAAAAGTGAGAATATTCTGCAATAAAATGAGAATATTCTGCAGCAAAAGATGAGAATATTCTACAGTAAAAGGAAAATATTCTTCAGTAAAAGGAGAATATTCTGAAGTAAAAAGGAGAATATTTTGTAGTAAAAGGGAGAATGCGCTGTAGTAAAAGGAGAATATTCTGCGGTAAGAGGGAGAATATTTTCCCATTTACTGCAGTGCTTTAATTTACTTTTTACTTTACTTTTCTCAGTAAAAAGGAGAATATTCTGCAGTAAAAAAGGAGAACGTCCTGCACATTTTCGAGTATTTCAGGACCTGTCTCTTTGGCTCTCCCTAAGACCTGACCCTAGCTCAACAACGACTCACTCCAAGCCATTTCCTCACATGACTCCGATTCCATTTTCCCTCCACACGCCGGGGTTCAGGGCTTTAGGGGCAGAGTGGCTCTGGCAGGGCAGGTCTACGCTCTGACCTGGTGTCCCCGTCCCCCCAGACCTGATCCTGGCCCAGCAGGAGCCATCGCCGGAGTTCGACGAGCGCACGCGGGCCAAGGTGCGGGAGGTGCTGCTGAAGAAGCACCACCACCAGAACGAGAGGAAGAGGAACAACCTCCTGCCCATCGTGCGCTCCTTCGCCGATGTCAGCAAGAAGCAGGACCTGCACCTGCTGGAGAAGCCAGGTGAGGTTCTGTGTGGTTTGGAACGAGGTGAGGTCCTGCAGGGCTTGGAACCAGGTGAGGTTCTGTGTGGTTTGGAACAAGGTGAGGTCCTGCAGGGCTTGGAACCAGGTGAGGTTCTGTGGGGTTTGGAGCCAGGTGAGGTTCTGTGCGGCTTGGGGCCAGGTGAGGTTCTGTGTGGTTTGGAGCCAGGTGAGGTTCTGTGTGGTTTGAACCCAGGTGAGGTTCTCCAGGGTTTGGAGCCAGGTGAGGTTCTCCAGGGTTTGGAGCCAGGTGAGGTTCTGTGGAGTGTGGAACCAGGTGAGGTTCTGCAGGGTATGGAACCAGGTGAGGTTCTGTGTAGTTTGGACCCAGGTGAGGTTCTCCAGGGCTTGGATCCAGATGAGGTTCTGTGGAGTGTGGAACCAGGTGAGGTTCTCCAGGGCTTGGAGCCAGGTGAGGATCTGCAGTGTATGGAACGAGGTGAGGTCCCTGCAGTGTATGGAACCAGGTGAGGTTCTGTGTCGTTTGGAGCCTGGTGAGGTCCTGTAGGGTATGGAACCAGGTGAGGTCCTCCAGGGCTTGGAGCCAGGTGAGAATCTGCAGTGTATGGAACCAGGTGAGGTTCTGTGTCGTTTGAACCCAGGTGAGGTTCTCCAGGGTTTGGAGCCAGGTGAGGTCCTTCAGGGTATGTAACCAGGTGAGATTCTGTGTAGTTTGGACCCAGGTGAGGTTCTCCAGGGCTTGGAGCCAGATGAGGTTCTGTGGAGTGTTGAACCAGGTGAGGTTCTCCAGGGTTTGGAGCCAGGTGAGGTTCTGTGTGGTTTGGAGCCAGGTGAGGTTCTCCAGGGTTTGGAGCCAGGTGAGGTTCTGTGTGGTATGGAACCATTTGAGGTCCTGCAGGGTATGGAACCAGGTGAGGTTCTGTGCGGCTTGGGGCCAGGTGAGGTTCTGTGTAGTTTGGAGCCAGGTGAGGTTCTCCAGGGTTTGGAGCCAGGTGAGGTTCTCCAGGGCTTGGAGCCAGATGAGGTTCTGTGGAGTGTGGAACCAGGTGAGGTTCTCCAGGGCTTGGAGCCAGGTGAGGTTCTGTGTGGTTTGAACCCAGGTGAGGTTCTGTGTGGTTTGAACCCAGGTGAGGTTCTCCAGGGCTTGGGGCAAGGTGAGGTTCTGTGTAGTTTGGAGCCAGGTGAGGTTCTGCAGGGTATGGAACCAGATGAGGTCCTCCAGGATTTGGAGCCAGGTGAGGTTCTGCGGGGTGTGGAACCAGGTGAGGTCCTCCAGGATTTGCAGCCAGGTGAGGTTTTAGCCAGGTTTAACACTAGCTGGAGGTTTCTGCCAGTCTTTACCACAAGGTGAAGGTTTCTCCAGGGATTTGGCACCAGGTGAGGGTTTCTGCCAGTTTTCAGCACCAGGTGAGGGTTTCTGGAGGAGATTGTCACAGGGTGAAGGTTTCTGTCAGATTTGGCACCAAGTGACATTTTCTCCAGGGATCTGGCACTGGGTGAAGTTTTCCCTCAGGGCTTTAGCACCAGGTGAGATCTTCTGCCTGTCTTTAGCCTGAGGTGAAGGTTTCTCCAGGGATTTGACACCAGCTGAGGGTTTCTCCAGGCTTTGGCACCACGTGGGGGTTTCTGGGTGACTTTGTCCCCATTAGACTTGTTTTGGGAATTAACCAACACCCCAACTCCTCCTTTCCTCCCTTTCTGAGTGTCTTTCTCTTCCCTCCCAGCCCAAACCCTCACCCCTCACCCTTCTCCCACCACTGCAGAAGCTAAAAATGGGGTGACCCCTGAGACCAGCGCCATGGACCTGAGCAAGGTGAGACCCCTGCACCTTTCCCACCCCTCCGGGGGGTGAGAGAGACCCTGGCGGGCCCTGAGGGCTTCGTTTTTGGGGGATTCCCTGAGGATGGCTGGTCCTGCCCAGGCGGAGCTGCACTTCATGAAGAAGATCCCCAGCGGAGCGGAGGCATCCAACGTGCTGGTGGGAGAGCTGGATTTCCTCCACCAGCCCCTCGTGGCCTTTGTCCGCCTGACCCCGGCCGTGCTCCTGTCGGGAATGACAGAAGTTCCCATCCCAACAAGGTCTGAAGGAGAAGCACAAAGTTTTTATTTTAAAAAACACCCCAAACCCACCTGAAATGGCCCCATGATTTGGGGCCCAAGGGAACAAGTGGGAGCTGCATGTTTCTCCCATGCTGCTCCTCACCTTCCTCCCCTCCCTGCTGGATCTTTGAAACCTGTGCGCTAATTTCAGTGAAATTGGCCCCAAGATGAGATTTGTGATTGGTTTTGGTGAGCAATTCAACCCATGGAGGAGGCGGGGAACCGATGTGTTTCCCCTTGGGTTTCCCTGGGTGCTCTTGGAGTGAAGCCACATTCCCCTCTCTCAGTTTGGTTCTCCTTGTCCAGGTTCCTGTTTGTTCTGCTGGGGCCAGGAGGAAAAGCCCATCAGTACCACGAGATCGGCAGGTCCATGGCCACCACCATGACGGATGAGGTCTGATGAGATGAGGGGGATCTCGGGGTCACTTCTGGGGTTCTTCGCCACTTCCTGTCCCCGGAGCAGTGAGGAAGAGGATTTGCTGTCCCGGCCCTTCATTCACACCCCAAACCAGGCAGATTTACATCACCCCAAATCCTGGGGGCTGAAATCCCCTCTGGGTGCATCCCACTCCCCATCCTTCCCTAGAGGGTGCCCAGGACATTGTCCCCAGTGATGGCATTGCCCGGGCCAGAAGAACTTCACAGAATCACAGAATTAGAGTGAATTCTGTGAAGTTGGAAGAGACCTCTAAGATCATCGAGTCCAACCCATGCCCTAGCACCTCAACTAGACTCTAGCACCAAGTGCCATGTCCAGTCTTTTTTTAAAGACATGTCAGCACAGAAAGTCTAAAATCCTCAGCATCCAGAGCTCCAGCATCTGCTCTTTGGGCCGCCCCAATTTCAGCCTCCACTTCTCCCTCCAACTCCATCCCAAGCCCCATCCCTGCCTTTCTGCCTGCTGGTTTTTGGCAGAAAAGTGATATTACACGCTTCTAATCAACTGCACATCCGTAATCTCGGTGATACCAGTCAATTTTGGAAGCCTTTTCCACGGCCTCAGGTCAAAACACAGTGCTCTCCTGGGAGTTAGAGTGTGTCACAGAATCACAGAATCAATCTCAGAATCGCAGAATCATGAGGTTGGAAGAGACCTCCAAGGTCATCGAGTCCAACCCATGCCCTAACACCTCACCTAGACTCTAGCACCAAGTGCCATGTCCAGTCTTTTTTTAAACACCTCCAGAGATGGTGATTCCACCACCTCCCTGGGAAGAGCATCCCAGTGCTTTATTATTCTTTCAGTGAAAAAGTTTTCCCTGATATCCAACCTGTACCTTCCCTGATGTAGCTGGAGACTGTGTCCTCTGGTTCTGTCAGTGCTGCCTGGTAGGAGAGACCAACCCCACCTGTCTGTAACCTTCAGGAAGTTGCAGAGAGCAATAAGGTCACCTCTAAGAGGGCAATAAGGTCACCTCTAAGGCAATAAGGCCACCTCAAGTGACCCCTAACTTCTCCTCTTTAAGGCAACACCTCCAGCGTGCCCAAGGGGAGCAGGGCTGAAATCCCACCCAGGATTCATCCTGCACCTCATCCTCCCCACACCCAGGGCTGGCGCCATCCCAGGGGTGGCATTGCCAGGGTGGGAGAACTTCTCCTCAAAGCCACGAGGGACGGTGGCCTCATGGAGGAGATGATTACAATGAATGCCCAGATTCTTCCTGGGCATTGCCAGGGTGGGAGAACTTCTCCTCAAAGCCACGAGGGATGGTGGCTTCATGGAGGAGATGATTACAAGCACCACAATGCCCAGATTCTTCCTGGGCAATGCCAGGGTGGTAGAACTTCTCAAAGCCATGAGGGACGGTGACCTCATGGAGGAGATGATTACAAGCACCACAATGCTCAGATTCTTCCTGCTGGGGGAACGTTTCCAGCTGCAGATTTGGGGAAGATGATGCTGTCGTAGCCAAAGAGGAGCTGCCCAGGTGAGGACACCTGGGGTAGGTCGTGCTCTCACCTGGGGGTCTCCTCTGGGCAGGTTTTCCACGATGTTGCCTACAAAGCCAAGGACCGGGCTGACCTCGTGGCTGGCATCGACGAGTTCCTGGACCAGGTCACGGTGTTGCCTCCAGGAGAGTGGGACCCATCCATCCGAATCGAGCCCCCCAAAAACGTCCCCTCCCAGGTGGGTGCTGCAAGGGGGACGGGCAGCACAGCACCCCAAATTCTGCTAAGCTTGGAATTCCCAGTTTGGCAAAGCCACACCCAGGCCAGGAGCACAACAAGCTGGTGGTTGATAAAATACCTGAAAGTTGCCAGTTCTGAGCTGAATTCTGTGCTCACAGGAAAAGAGGAAGATGCCAGGAGCTCTGGATGAGAGTTCTTCCCACAGCAAACCCGAGAAACACAGCGGTCCTGAACTGGAGCGGACTGGGAGGTGGGAGCTCTCCTGGTTTGGGGCCTTCTTCTGTTTTGCCCCCAAAATCTGAGCAGGGATCTCCCCTTCCAGCAGCTTCTGGGGTCCACCTGGTTCAGTGAAAGGGCTCCAGGTTGCCACCTTGGCTGGGCAGGGGGGACATCTGGGAAGGTGGGAGGTCTGGGAAAGTGGGAGATCTGAGAAGTGAGGAGAACAGGGAAGGTGGGAGATCTGGGCAAGAGGGACACCTGGGCAGTGAGGAGGTCTGGGAAGGTGGGAGATCTGGGAAGATGGGAGATTTGGGCAGGGGGGAGACCTGGGAAGGTAGGAGATCTGAGTAGGGGGGACACCTGGGCAGGAGGGAGATCTGGGCAGGGAGGTCTGGGAAGATGGGAGATCTGAGCAGGTGGGAGATCTGGGAAGGTGGGAGATCTGGGAAGGTGGGAGATCTGGGCAAGAGGGACACCTGGGCAGTGAGGAGGTCTGGGAAGGTGGGAGATCTGGGAAGATGGGAGATTTGGGCAGGGGGGACACCTGGGCAGGTGGGAGATCTGAACAGGTGGGAGATCTGGGCAGGTGGGAGATCTGGGCAGGGGGGATACCTGGGCAGGTGGGAGATCTGGGCAGGGGGGACACCTGGGCAGGTGGGAGATCTGGGCAGGGAGGTCTGGGAAGATGGGAGATCTGAGCAGGTGGGAGATCTGGAAAGGTGGGAGATCTGGGCAAGAGGGACACCTGGGCAGTGAGGAGGTCTGGGAAGGTGGGAGATCTGGGAAGATGGGAGATCTGAGCAGGTGGGAGATCTGGGAAGGTGGGAGATCTGGGCAAGAGGGACACCTGGGCAGTGAGGAGGTCTGGGAAGGTGGGAGATCTGAACAGGTGGGAGATCTGAGCAGGTGGGAGATCTGGGAAGGTGGGAGATCTGGGCAGGGGGGACACCTGGGCAGGTGGGAGATCTGAACAGGTGGGAGATCTGGGATGATGGGAGATCTGAACAGGTGGGAGATCTGGGCAGGGGGGACACCTGGGCAGGTGGCCCAGCCCCAGCATCAGCACACGGGGGTTTCCTGCCTTTGGGGCAGGGCCCGGTCAGGAAACACCTCCAGGTGAAGGCACCTTCTGCCCAAAGGGAACCAAAGGTGCTCTCCAAGAGAACAGTGCCGTGTTCCCTCCCTCCCCGCAGGCTCTTTGGGGGTCTGGTCCTGGACGTGAAGCGCAAGGCGCCGTGGTTCTGGAGCGACTTCAGGGACGGTCTGAGCCTGCAGTGCCTGGCGTCCTTCCTGTTCCTTTACTGTGCCTGCATGTCCCCCGTCATCACCTTCGGGGGCCTGCTGGGGGAGGCCACCCACGGCCACATTGTGAGCTCCTCTCTCTGTGGGGAGCGTGGGGAGGGGGAGACGCCCCAGAAGGACCCCCCTGGACTGGTGGGAAGTGTCCCTGCTCGTGGGGAGCGACTGGAGCCCAAACCAGCCCCTGCCAACCCAACCCGCTTGTCCCAACCCAACCCGCTCCATAACCTTGGAAATCTCTCTGCTGCTGTGAACTTCCTTTGGGTTTTTTTGTGGGGGTTTTATCCCTGATGATTGATTTACTCCCTGCTCCCTCTCTTCCCTGCCAGAGTGCCATGGAGTCACTGCTGGGAGCATCCATGACGGGCGTGGTTTATTCTCTCTTTGCTGGCCAGCCCCTCACCATCCTCGGCAGCACCGGACCCGTCCTGGTCTTTGAGAAGATTCTCTACAAATTCTGCAAGTGAGATGTTTGTCTTGTATTCTTCTGGGGGAAGGATTTTTTTATTTCTTTTGGGGGCAGGGAGAAGATGTTTTCCTTCTCATTTTCTCAGTGGGAATTGTCAGATTTAAGTTGTTTGCTGGGTCGCAGAGGTCTCCTGCTGTTGCTGTTGCACAAGAAGGGCGAGAGTCCTTGGGCTTGGGGGTCATTTGGGGTTTTTGGTTTGGGGTTATTTTGGGATTTTAGGGTTGTAATGAAGCAGTGGGAGGAGGAGGAGGAACCAGAGGCTCTGAATAGATGCCCAAGAAAGGTTTGACAAATCACTCTGGTTTGGGAGTGACAGAGGGTTTGTTTTCCACTGAGTACAAAACTTTTAAACCTGGTTTTTGCTGGAGGAAGAAATAGATTTTGCCCAAATCTCCATGTAGTTCGATTGGAATATTTTGAGTTTTGGTGATTTTATTGAACAAATAGGATATTTTCCTAGGAAATAGCTCTTTTCTATGACAGCCTTTTCATTTTGTTGACTTTGGTGCGGGATGAACCCCCCTCACCAGAATTAAACTTCTCACTCACCTCCAGGCTGACTGTGGGTGACGGGGGCAAACCCCGCTGGTTTTGGTGTCAGGGCTCTGGGGGACATGGGAGAACCTTCCAGAACCTCAATCAGCCTTCAAGGCATTAAGAACACATTAATTAATGCTAATTAAACACTTGGCTTCTCCACCCACACCCTGCAACCTCAAGGACAAGGAAACCTCAATTACCACCTGCAACCTCCACATCTTCCCCATTGCTCCTCATTTTCTCTGGAGGAAGGCTCGACTCCGAGGCCTGTGCTGGCCTTTCCCCCAGGAGATTTTGTGCTTTTCCAGGGAATACACGCTCTCCTACCTGTCCCTGCGGACGTGCATCGGGCTCTGGACCGCCTTCTTCTGCGTGGTGCTGGTGGCCACGGACGCCAGCTGCCTGGTGTGCTACATCACCCGCTTCACCGAGGAGGCCTTCGCCTCCCTCATCTGCATCATCTTCATCTACGAGGCCCTGGAGAAGCTGAGCCACCTGCGGGAGACCTTCCCCGTGCACATGCACAGCAAGCTGGACCTCCTCACCATCTATTAGTGGGTGTTCTCCTCCTCACCCTCCAGCCGGCGCCTCTGGATCTGTCGCGGTGCTGTTCCCTCAGCCCTGTCCTGGTTTCCCCCCTCCAGCTGTAAGTGTGAGCCCCCAGCTCATCCCAGCAACGAGACCCTGCGGATCTGGCGGAGCAACGGGGTCAACGTGTCGGGAATCGCCTGGGGAAACCTCACCGTGACCGTAAGTGCCCCGGGCCACCACTTCCTCAGGGAGGCCAGGTGCCAAAGCCACCTTCTTCAGGTGACTGTGGGCTTCAAAGTGCTCTGAGAAGTCCCTGCTTAAATCTCATGAGTACTTTTAGTGCGCTTGGTCCTGGGAAGGAGAGTCCAGGGGTGCCCAGTCCCCCTGGTTCACCTCACCTCATCCAGCCCTCCTGGTCCAGCCCACCTGGTCCAGCTCACCTGATCCAGCCCACCTGGCTCAGCCCACCTGGTGCAGCCCACCTGGTCCAGCCCACCTGGTCCAACCCACCTGGTCCAGCCCACCTGATCCAGCCCACCTGGCCCAGCCCACTTGATCCAGCCCACCTGATGCAGCCCACCTGGTCCAGCCCACCTGATCCAGCCCACCTGATCCAGCCCACCTGATCCAGCCCCCCTGGTCCAGCCCACCTGGCCCAGCCCACCTGATCCAGCCCCCTGATCCAGCCCCCTGATCCAGCCCACCTGATCCAGCTCACCTGATCCAGCCCACCCAATCCAGCCCACCTGATGCAGCCCACCCAATCCAGCCCACCTGGCCCAGCCCACCTGATCCAGCCCTCCTGGTCCAGCCCACCTGGTCCAGCCCACCTGGTCCAGCCCACCTGATCCAGCCCACCTGGCCCAGCCCACTTGATCCAGCCCACCTGATGCAGCCCACCTGGTCCAGCCCACCTGATCCAGCCCACCTGATCCAGCCCACCTGATCCAGCCCCCCTGGTCCAGCCCACCTGGCCCAGCCCACCTGATCCAGCCCACCTGATCCAGCCCACCTGATCCAGCCCCCCTGGTCCAGCCCACCTGGCCCAGCCCACCTGATCCAGCCCCCTGATCCAGCCCCCTGATCCAGCTCACCTGATCCAGCTCACCTGATCCAGCCCACCCAATCCAGCCCACCTGATGCAGCCCACCCAATCCAGCCCACCTGGCCCAGCCCACCTGATCCAGCCCTCCTGGTCCAGCCCACCTGGTCCAGCCCACCTGATCCAGCCCCCCTGATCCAGCTCACCTGATCCAGCCCACCTGGTCCAGCCCACCTGATCCAGCCCTCCTGGTCCAGCCCACCTGGTCCAGCCCACCTGATCCAGCCCACCTGGTCCAGCCCAGCTGGTTCAGCTCACCTGGTCCAGCTCACTTTGTCCCCAACCTTGGGGACAAGAACTGTCCCCCTCAGCCAGGCTGTGGGACCTGGATCAAGGTTAAGGGAGTGCTTTGATTCCTTTGCATTTGAAGGACTGAAGTTCCTGCCTGAAGGCAGTGATTGGCTCCCTTAATTGGCTCCTAATGACTCCAGGCCCTGCTGTCGGTAGGGTCTTGCATAAATTTGCATGTCTGAGCAGCCCCACAGGGACTGTCCCTGGAAGCAGAGCCCAGGTGTGGAACGGGGGCTCTTTGGGGACACCTCCAGCCCCTTTTGGCCTTGCCCTGAGAGCCCCAAAGGGACAATTTGTCTCTTTTTCCATCCCATGGTTGTCCCAGCCCTCCTTCCCTGGTCCCTCTTTATCCACAGATTTCCAGCTTTTCCTTCCCCTCCAGTGTTTTCCTCAGCCATGGTGGGGCAGAGGATGTGCCATGGGTCCGTGGTGTCCCACCACATCCTGCTTCTGCTCCCCTCTGTGTAATTCCAGCTCCATGGGTCGCTTGTTCAGCTGCTGCTGCTGCCCATATTTGCATTATATAAATATAGAAATATTTATACATAAACATCCACATATTTAGATAATATACTATAATTATAATATTTAAATATTTATGTAATTATATATTTATATATTTATATATTGATATATTTATATCTCTCTATTTCTTTCTCTAGGAAATATCTATATTTATATATTTATAAATATGTATATATATTATATATTATATATTATTATATATTATATATTATATATTATATATTATATATATTGCATGTTATATTTATATTTATAAGTATTTACATTTATATAAATAGTCACATATTTATATTCTTATATTCTGATATAATATTTATATTGTACATTTCTATTTATTTATATATAAATATGTACACATTTATAATATACTGATACATTTATAATATATTCATATATTCATATTTATAACTTCCATGGCAGCTGCAGGGTCACAGATCTTGCACCAAGACCCTCAGCCCCGCCATTATCCTGGTTTTCCTCCGTGTCCTGATGCTCTGTTTCTCCAGGAATGTCGCTCCTTGCATGGGGAGTTCCACGGACCTGCCTGTGGGCACAACGGCCCCTATGCGCCCAACGTCCTCTTCTGGTGCTGCATCCTCTTCTTCTCCACCTTTGTCCTGTCGAGTTTGTTGAAGAAGTTTAAAACCAGCCGTTACTTCCCAACCAGAGTAGGTAGAAGGTGGTGGCCCGGGACAGGTTCCAGTCTCCTTTCCCAAAATGCCAATCCTGGAGCGCTGAAGGATTGGCCACCGCTCAGTCAGGCAGGGAAACGCTGACCTTGGATGTCCCTGCCTTGTTTCCATGAGTGCAGAGGGGCTGTGGCATTCCTCACCTGCCAGAGTGATGGTTTTTGGCTCGGGCAGTGGGAAATCAGCTCTTGCAAAGTTATTTATTTCTCTTCCCCTTCTGAGCATCATTTTCTGGAGTGGCATTCAAATGAGGAGTTGCCATGGAAAAGCAGGAATGAATGATACCTCCGTGCCTTATTCCCATTTTACCCAGAAGCGTGGCACCTTTCCTCATTTTTGGTATTTTTGTTAATGTCTGAATTAAAATTTGAATTTTCCCCCTAATTAAACTCTTTCTACTGTCCCACACCAGATGCCCAGATCTCCAACACGGCAGCAACATCCACCCAAGGGATGCATGTCCTTGGAGTGGAGGGATTTTAGGGATTAACAGTCCCAAGTCTGTGGGTGTCCCCAGGTTTCCCACCTCGTGTCCTGGCCCCTCTCAGCCCCGGTTTCTCGCCCCAGGTCCGATCCACAGTGAGTGACTTTGCTGTGTTCCTCACCATTGTCATCATGGTGCTCATCGACCTCGGCATCGGGATCCCGTCCCCCAAGCTCCACGTCCCCCACATGTTCAAGGTAACGGGGTTGGGGATTGGTGGAGAAGGCTTTTGGTACCTCAGGTGCCACCAGGTGATGTCAGGGCAGGGCTGGAGGAGGTGCTGGTGGTGGAACCATCTCCTCTACAGCATCGAAGAGCATCGATCCCCCCTGGGAACCTGGGTACAGCCCCAAAACCAGACGCTGGACAGGAGAACCATCTCCAGCAGGGCAGGGCTGGGCTGGAGGAGCTGCTGGTGGTGTGAGCATCTCCTCTGCCACATCCAAGTCACCAATTCCTTCCTGACTTTTGGGAAGCCAGCCCCAAAAACGGGGGAGAGGGGACTCTGGGACTGACACTGCGGAGCCCCTTGGGAGAGGGTGACACCAAGGGAAATGGGAAATGCTTGGACACAGGGATGGAGGGGAACGGAGGCCAGGGAAGGGTTTGGGCTGGGAGCTGATCCCGCCCTGTGTTGCAGCCCACCAGGGACGACCGTGGGTGGCTCATCAACCCCATTGGGCCCAACCCGTGGTGGACGGTGCTGGCTGCGCTCATCCCGGCCCTGCTCTGCACCATCCTCATCTTCATGGACCAGCAGATCACGGCCGTCATCGTCAACAGGAAGGAGCACAGGCTCAAGGTGAGGGGCTGCAGGGGCTGGGACAAGCTCCTGTCCCAAACGCTTTGGGAAGGTTTGGGATAACACCAGGCTGTGTGACAGGAGCTCTCCTGGACGCAGGGAGGGGGGTGGCAACTTTTGGGAGCAGCAAGGGAATAGTGGAGCGTAGAAGGGTGGTGTTTTTCAAATGTTTTTCCTTTTTTTCAAATTTTTTCCTTTTTTTTCAAATATTTTTCCTTTTTTTCAAATGTTTTTCCTTTTTTTCAAATGTCTGTGGCAGCTGGTGAAGGAATCTCAGTGAGCTTCAGGGATCACTCAGAGCCATGTCCTACCTGCAAGTGGCGGGAATTTCTTTATGAATGAAAAAATAATCAATGTTAAAATTATTTCTGAGAAGCAGAGATGGTACAAACCCTCCAGACCCACTTTATCTGATCCTGCCAGATTTTCATGCAGGACATCAAATCCATGTTTTGTTCCAGTTCTTATTTCATACCTCACTTAAATTTTCCAGAAGCTGACTTGTGCTTGAGCAGGGTTTGATCCCCACCCGTGGTGTTGCCCTGGTCCCTGAGGGATGCTCCTGTTGCACTTTTGCTCCCCAGAAAGGCTGCGGGTACCACCTGGACCTGTTCATGGTGGCCGTGATGCTGGGGGTGTGCTCGGTGATGGGGCTGCCCTGGTTCGTGGCCGCCACCGTCCTGTCCATCACCCACGTCAACAGCCTCAAGGTGGAGTCCGACTGCTCCGCGCCGGGCGAGCAGCCCAAGTTCCTGGGCATCCGGGAGCAGAGGGTCACTGGCCTGATGATCTTCATGCTCATGGGCTGCTCCGTTTTCTTCACCTCCGTGCTCAAGGTGAGAGCGGGGTGGAAACCCCCTGGTGACCCACAGGAGTCTGGGAGGGGATGTGGAATCAGGGCCTCTCTCCCCCAGGAGGTGATGGCAAGGGCAGGATGGGAACCAGCCTTGGTGGCTTCCCAGCCCTTCAAACCCGACTTGGGGTGCTCAAGCCAAGCAAACAAGACAAATCACTTAATTTGGGATTGTCCTCCAGACCCTCTGTAGGGAGAGGGATCCTGGCTGGATCCCACCAAAGCTGGTCCATCCCTGCCCTTCCCAGCTGGATTGGAGAGAAAATAGACCAAAGGTTCATGGCTTGACATAAAGACAGGGACAGATCCCTCATCAGTCAGGCTGGAATTAGGGATATTCATTGAATTCATTACTGACAAAGTCACAGCAGGATAATGAGAATTAAAACCAAACCTTAAAACCTTCCTTCCTTCCCCATTGGTCCCTCCCAGGGGACACAGTTCTCCAGGAATTTCTCCAGGAACTCCTGAACCTGAGTCCATCCCATGGCAGACAGCTCTCCCCAAACTGCTCCAGCAGGTCCATCCTGGAGCCAGCTGGAGCTGGCTCTGCCAGACATGGAAGAAACTTCCAGCAGCCTCTCACAGAGGCCATCCCTGCTCCCCAGACGTGTCCACGCAAACTCAACACATCCACCCCCGCTTTGGGTTGGAATTTAGCATTTTCAGACAAGCAGGACTTTATTGGCTGCAATTCACTCCCCCAGGAGCCTCAGGAGAGCCATTCCCAGGAGCTGAACCCTCAGAGTTCTGCTCACAGGCTTCCCTGGCTGTTCTTCCCACCAAACAATCCCAGCTCCAGGTTCACAGGAGACACAACCCAGGCTCAAAGGAGACCCATTTCCACTTCCAGGCTCAGAGGAGACACAGTCCCAGCTCCAGGCTCAGAGGAGACCCAATCCCATTTCCAGGCTCAGACCCATTCCCACCTTCAGGCTCGAAGGAGACACAATCCCAGCTCCAGGCTCAAACCAGACCCAGTCACAGCTCCAGGTTCAAAGGAGACACAACCCAGGCTCAAAGGAGACGCAGTCCCAACTCTGGGCTCAAAGGAGACCCAATCCCAGCTCCAGGCTCAAACCAGACCCAGTCCCACCCCCAGGCTCAAACCAGACCTATTCCCATCTCCAGGCTCAGAGGAGACGCGATCCCAGCTCCAGGCTCAAACCAGACCCATTCCCACCTCCAGGTTCAGAGGAGACACAATCCCAGCTCTGGGCTCAAAGGAGACACAACCCAGGCTCCAAGGAGACAGCCCCACCTCCGGGCTCAAACCAGACCCAATCCCATCCCCAGGCTCAAAGGACACCCATTCCCACCTCCAGGCTCAAACCAGACCCATTCCCATCTCCAAGGCTCAGAGGAGACCCAATCCCAGCTCCAGGCTCAAACCAGACCCAATCCCACCCCCAGGCTCAAAGGTGACACAATCCCAACTCTGGGCTCAAAGGAGACCCAATCCCATCTCCAGGATCAAAGGAGAGCCAATCCCATCTCCAGGTTCATAGGAGACACAATCCAGGCTCAAAGGAGACCCAATCCCATCTCTGGGCTCAAAAGAGAGCCAATCCCAACTCTGGGCTCAAAGGAGACCCAATCCCATCTCCAGGCTCAAAGGAGATCCATTCCCACCTCCAGGCTCAAACCAGACCCATTCCCATCTTCGAGCTCAAAGGAGATCCAATCCCACCTCCGGGCTCAAACCAGACCCATTCCCAACGCCAAGGCTCAGAGGAGACACAATCCCAACTCTGGGCTCAAAGGAGACCCAATCCCAGCTCCAGACTCAAACCAGACCCAGTCACAGCACCAGGCTCAAACCAGACCCATTCCCATCTCCAGGCTCAAAGGAGACCCAGTCCCAACTCTGGGCTCAAAGGAGACACAATCCCATCTCCAGGCTCAAAGGAGATCCATTCCCACCTCCAGGCTCAAAGGAGACCCATTCCCAACTCCAGGCTCAAAGGAGATGTCACTTCCATGCGTTCCCACAAGAGGTTTTTGAGATCATTTTTTCCCCCCACAGGAGGTCTCAGATAGATGCAAAGTGCTCCTGGTGGATGAAATCCCCTCTTTGTCCCCAGCCTCCTTGGAAAAGAGGATTATTCAGATGGAATGAATCAAAAGATCAGCCTGACACAGAGAACAAAATCAGTGCTGGATAAAATCCAGCATGGGAAGGTTGGGAATCTCCAGGCAGCACCTGAGAAAGGAGTGGTGGGAGAGAGTGGCAATGCTGCAAATGAAATTGAAAGCCATTAATTGTCGCATTTTTCCCCAGTTTATCCCAATGCCAGTCCTTTATGGGGTCTTTCTGTACATGGGGGTCTCGTCGCTTCGAGGAATCCAGGTACGGCTGCTCCAGGGAATTTCCTCTTCTGAAGGCCTTGGGATGGGAAAAATGTCCCTGAGAGCAGGAAATTCAAATAGCTCTGTCAGAGACTGATGGGTGCAGGCTTGGGAAGATTTTAGGGCTGGGAGGGCCCAGTTCAGCATTGGGACAACACAGTTCAGCACTGGGAGGACCCAGTTCAGCACTGGGAGAGCCCAGTTCAGCATTGGGATGGCCCGGTTCAGCACTGGGAGAGCCCAGTTCAGCATTGGGACAACACAGTTTAGCACTGGGAGGACCCAGTTCAGCACTGAGAGAGTCCAGTTCAGCACTGGGAGGACCCAGTTCAGTGCTGGGAGAGTCCAGTTCAGCACTGGGAGGACCCAGTTCAGCACCGGGACAACCCAGTTCAGTGCTGGGAGGATCCAGTTCAGTGCTGGGAGGGCCAGTTCAGCACTGGGAGAGTCCAGTTCAGTGCTGGGAGGACCCAGTTCAGCACTGGGAGGGTCCAGTTCAGCACTGGGACAACCCAGTTCAGCATTGGGACCACACAGTTCAGCACTGGGAGGATCCAGTTCAGCACTGGGAGGGCCCAGTTCAGTACTGGGAGGGACCAGTTCAGCACTGGGAGGACCCAGTCCAGTGCTGGGAGAGCCCAGTTCAGCACTGGGAGGACCCAGTTCAGTGCTGGGAGAGTCCATTCAAAGCTGTTATCAGCAGATGTGCCCCCAGAGGGAGGAGTGGGTGTGGAGGAGATGAGGAAAAACTGCAAAACTGCCCACTTGACAAAAGACAGCTGCCATACAGACGGTGACAGAATACATCCTGCCTTGCAATCTGGGACAGGTTCCTAGGATGCAAGTGGGCTTTGGGTGGGCGGCTCTTGGTGGCAATGTGGGGTCCTTTGGAAAGTGATTTTTGGGTTAGAGAGAGACTGGAGCAAAGTTCTGCGGCGAAAAAGGAGAATGTTCTGCAGTAAAAGGGAGAATATTCTGCAGCAAAAGTGAGAATGTTCTGCAGTAAAAGGGAGAATACTCTGCAGTAAACAGAACAGCTTCTGGAGCAGCTTCTTTCTTTCTAAAGAGACAAAAGGCAGTTTTGTCACTCCCTCAACAAGAAGCACACTCCTCCAGCAGTGCTCCCTTTCCCCTGCAGTTCTTCGACCGCCTGAAGCTGTTCTGGATGCCGGCCAAGCACCAGCCCGATTTCATCTACCTGCGCCACGTGCCCCTGCGCAAGGTGCACCTGTTCACCCTCATCCAGCTGCTCTGCCTCGTGCTGCTCTGGGCCATCAAAGCTTCCCGCGCCGCCATCATCTTCCCCATGATGGTGAGGGACGGTGCTCCCAGTGCTACCAGTGTCCCCGGTGTTCCCAGCATCCCAGTGTTCCTGGTGCTCCCAGTGCTCCCAGTGTTCCCAGTGCTACCAGCATCCTCGGTGTTCCCAGTATCCCAGTGTTCCTGGTGCTCCCAGTGCTCCCGGTGTTCCCAGTGCTCCCAGTGTTCCCACTGCTCCCAGTGTTCCCAGTGTTCCCACTGCTCCCAGTGTTCCCGGTGTTCCCAGTGCTCCCAGTGTTCAAGGTGTTCGCAGTGCTCCCAGTATCCCCGGTGTTTCCAGTATCCTAGGGTTCCCAGTGCTTCCAGTATCCCCAGCGTTCCCAGTGTTCCTGGTGTTCCCAGTGCTCCCAGTGCTCCCAATGTTCCCAGTGTTGCCAGTGTTTCCAGTGTTCCCAGTATCCCCACTGTTCCCAGTGTTCCCAGTATTCCTGGTGTTCCCAGTGCTCCCAGTGTTCCCAGTGTTTCCAGTATCCCAGTGTTCCCAGTGTTTCTGGTGTTCCCAGTATCCCCACTGTTCCCAGTATCCCAGTATTCCTGGTGTTTCCAGTATCCCAGTGTTCCCAGTGTTTCTGGTGTTCCCGGTACCCCCACTGCTCCCAGTATTCCGTGTGTTCCCAGTATCCCCAGTGTTCCCGGTGTTCCCAGTGCTCCCAGTGTTCAAGGTGTTCACAGTGCTCCCAGTATCCCCGGTGTTTCCAGCATCCCAGTGTTCCCAGTGCTTCCAGTATCCCAGTGTTCCCAGTGTTCCCAGTGTTCCCAGTGTTTCCAGTGTTCCCAGTATCCCCACTGTTCCCAGTATCCCAATATTCCTGGTGTTCCCAGTGCTCCCAATGTTCCCAGTATTCCCAGTGTTCCCAGTGTTTCCAGTATCCAAGTGTTCCCAGTGTTCCCTGTGTTCCCAGTATTCCCACTGTTCCTAGTGCTCCCAGTGTTCCCAGTATCCCCATTATTCCCAGTGCTCCCAGTGTTCCCAATGTTCCCGGTGTTCCCAGTGTTCCCAATGTTCCCGGTGTTCCCAGTGTTCCCAGTATTCCCACTGTTCCTAGTGCTCCCAGTGTTCCCAGCATCCCCATTATTCCCAGTGCTCCCAGTGTTCCCAGTGTTCCTGGTGTTCCCAGTATTCCCGCTGTTCCTAGTGTTCCCAGTATGCCCATTATTCCCAGTGCTCCCAGTGTTCCCAGTATTCCCAGTATCCCCGGTGTCCCCAGTGTTCCCAGTATTCCAGTGTTCCTGATGTTCCCGGTCTTCCCAGTATCCCAGTGTTCCCAGTGCTCCTAGTATCCCTGGTGTTCCCAGTGTTCCCAGTGCTCCCAGTGCTCCCAGTATTCCTGGTGTTATTCCCGGTATTCCTGGTGCTCCCGGCGCCGCTCTCTGCCCCTGGTGCTCGCAGCCCTGGAGGGATGGAAGCGCCGTCTCCGGCCTCACCCACCTCCCCTTTCCTTCCCGAAGGTTTTGGCTCTCGTTTTCGTTCGGAAAGTGATGGATTTCTGCTTCTCCAAGCGGGAGCTCAGCTTCCTGGACGACCTCATGCCAGAAAGCAAGAAGAAGAAGTTGGACGATGCCAAAAATGAAGCCAAAGAAGAGGAGGTAATGCCAGGAGCTGGGAATCTCCTTGGGGTATTTTCGGGGTCCCCCGTCATTGGGAGGAATGAATGAATCGGACTCCATGCTCTTAGAAGGCTAATTTATTGTTTTATGATCTATATTTTATATATATATATATATATATTGTTGAGAGGAATGAATGAATTGGACTCCATGCTCTTAGAAGGCTAATTTATTGTTTTATGATCTATATTTTATATATATATATATATATATATATATATATATTGTTGGGAGGAATGAATGAATCTGACTCCATGCTCTTAGAAGGCTAATTTATTGTTTTATGATCTATATTATATATATATTATATATTATATATATATATATTATGCTATAGTAAAACTGTACTAAAGGATAGAGAAAGGATACAGACAAAAGGCTAAAAGACACTAAAGAAAAACCCATGACTCTTTCCAGAGTGCCTACACAGCTGGTTGTGATTGGCCAATAAGTCAAAACAATTCACATGAAACCAATGAACCAAGCACCTGCTGGTAAACAATCTCCAAACCACACTCCAAAGCAGCAAAACACGGGACAAGCAAATTAGATCATTATTATTTACATTTTTCTCTGAGGCTTCTCAGCTTCCCAGGAGAAGAATCCTGGGCAAGGGGATTTTTCCAGAAAACATGAGATTTCCCCTGGGCTGTGAGATTCCCTGTTCCTGTCACAGCTCATCCTTAGATCATGGAATTGTGGGGCCATGGGATGGGTTTGGGGGGGAATGGACATTAAAGCCCAGCCAGTGCCACCCCTGCCCTGGGCAGGGACATCTCCCACTATCCCGGGGTGCTTCAATCTCTGCCAGGCTGGGGAAGGGATGGGGAACCCACAGCTCCTCTGGGCAGCAGCTGGTGGGGAACATCAGAACTGAGGCAAACGGATCTCACAGCCTGGATCCCACATTCTGAACCTTTTCCCCCTAAATTCTGAGAGAGTTTCACACTGGAGCAGGGACATCCTTATCATTTTAAAATGAACTTTATAAAAAAAAAATACTATATTTCTGTGAGGGTTTGCTCCCAGCAGTGTCACTAACCCCAAACACACCCACAGGGGAAGGTCTTTATCTGCTGCTAAAGGCGCTGTGGGTCAGAGGAGAGGGCAGCCTGCCAGGTTCTTACTGGAATTTCATTTTTCTCCCTTGGATCAAGGAGAGAGAGCTTGACTCGTCTCTTTTCAGGAGTCCCAGAAAATGATGGAAGCAGCTGCTGCGAATTCTGTTCAGCTGAAGCTGGGCAAGACCAGCAGGGTGGACACCCCAAAGCCCAGCAGTGACAGGTAAAGACCCTCCAGGTGAGGACCCCTGTCAGGATCAGTGGGAAGTGTCTGGCTCAGGTTTCTCCACTTGCAGATTTATCCCCAGTCGTCTTAGTGGGAAAATCCCATTTTACTGGCAATTTCGGAGGTGATGGCAGAGCTCTGACCCCACACAGTGGCTGCATAATTCCTGTTTTATCCCAAAACCGTATCACCAGTGACTTTCCGGGATCTGGAGACCCTCCTGCTCCCACCTGCGAGGTCACCGGGGGGAAACACAAAACACCAGCTGTGGGTCTGCAGCTCTGGGCCTTGATTCCCAAAATTCCTCATCCAGCCAAACCATTCTCACCAGCTGAGCTCCAGTTCTCCAGGCCCTCCTGCTCCTCTGGCCGCTGCCAATGCTCCTGGTGGGATCAGACCCATCCTTATGGAAAACCATCTGGAATATTCCTTGGCAGGGCTGATCCTTCCGAGATCAACATTTCGGACGAGATGTCCAAGACCACGGTGTGGAAGGCTCTGACCATGAACACAGAAACGCTCTGAAGCCGGGAGGAAGGAGGTAAAGGCTCAGCTCTGGCGTGGCCTTGTGGGGACAGCACGGGCCCACGGTCCCCCCGGGCTCTGGCCAGTGCTGCTGGGCAAGGGGCACGCTCCTGGGAACGGGCAGCAGGACCATGGCCACCAGCAGCAGGACCATGGCCACCAGCTCCTCTCTGCAGGGAAGCGTGGGAGCTGCACCTGGAATCCTGGGGTCACACTGGGACCCTGCACCCTGAGAGGCTTTGAGGGGCTGGGGGCATCTCCAGAGCTAGGAGTGGAGCTGGAGAAGGGCTGGAGCAGCATCAGGAGGGTCTGGAGATCTCCTGAGGGAGCTGGGGAAGGGCTCAGCCTGGAGAAAAGGGCTCAGGGGGGACCTTGTGGCTCTGCACAACTCCTGAGAGGAGGGGACAGCTGGGGGAGTTCCCTGGGGATCTGCTCCCAGGGAAAGGGACAGGAGGAGAGGGAACAGCCTCAGGCTGGGCCAGGGAAGGTTCAGGTTGGATACTGGGGAAGATTCCTTCATGGAAACGTTGTCCAGGCCTTGGCACAGCTGCCTGGGGCAGGGATGGAGCCATCATCCCTGGAAGAGTTCCACAAACTTGGATGTGGCACCTGGTGGTGAACATGGCTCCCAGGGAACAGGGACAGGAGGAGAGGGAACAGCCTCAGGCTGGGCCAGGGAAGGTTCAGGTTGGACACTGGGGAAGATTCCTTCATGGAAACGTTGTCCAGGCCTTGGCACAGCTGCCTGGGGCAGGGATGGAGCCCTCATCCCTGGAAGAGTTCCACAAACTTGGATGTGGCACCTGGGGACATGGCCAGTGGTGAGCATGGCTCCCAGGGAACAGGGACAGGAGGAGAGGGAACAGCCTCAGGCTGGGCCGGGGAAGGTTCAGGTTGGATACTGGGGAAGATTCCTTCATGGAAACGTTGTCCAGGCCTTGGCACAGCTGCCTGGGGCAGGGATGGAGCCATCATCCCTGGAAGAGTTCCACAAACTTGGATGTGGCACCTGGTGGTGAACATGGCTCCCAGGGAACAGGGACAGGAGGAGAGGGAACAGCCTCAGGCTGGGCCAGGGAAGGTTCAGGTTGGACACTGGGGAAGATTCCTCCATGGAAACGTTGTCCAGGCCTTGGCACAGCTGCCTGGGGCAGGAAGGAAGTGGAGCCATCATCCCTGGAAGAGTTCCACAAACTTGGATGTGGCACCTGGGGACATGGCCAGTGGTGAACATGTTGGTTGACAGTTGGATGTGATGATCTGAAACACCTTTTCCAACCTGAACAGTCCCATGGATCTCTGATTCTGGGTCTTCCACTGACGGTGTCCCCCCTGTTTCCCTCTCTTCACGTTCAGGCGCCTCGACGCCGCCGTCGAGGAGCAGGAGTGTGACTCAGGGATGTGCCAAGGCAGACACGGAGGAGCGGCTCGTTTCCCAGCCGAGGGGTCCCACAAAGCCATGCCGAGTTTCCCGTTCCCCGGGCTGCTGCGTCCCGGGGGTCCGTCTTGTCCCGCCTCGTGTGTCCTCGTGTGCGTGTGTTGTGCAGTGGTGGAGGCTCCGCTACCGCTTCCCATCCGTTCTGTTTTTTTAATCTCGAATTTCTCCTCTCCTTCCTCTTTTTTTTTTTTTCTTCTTCTTCTTTTTTTTTTTTTTTTTTTTCCAAATATAAACTCTGAATGTACAAAACCATTCCCTGCTCGATCTGGCGCCTTCTCCTTCCTCACAGCCGGGGTTTTGGGCTGGTTTGGGATCCTCCTTTGGATAACTTTTGTCTCTTACTGGTACAAGAGGGGTGCTCTCCATGGTGGGACAGCGTTGGGAGCATCTCAGAAATTGGGATGAACCACCCCTGAGCACTCAGGATAACACAAAGGAAAAGCTCCCTATGCTCCATTTTCCCATCTTTTTTGAGGGTCCTTTTTGGGCTCTGCCACCAGCCTGAGAGCAGTAAAATCTAGAAAAGTCCCTTTTTAGTCAGCTCCAAAATGACCATAAGGGAAGTTTAAAAATAAAATCCCTGCTGGTGTTGAATTTGTGAGGGTCTCCAGGATGAGGTGAGAGATGAGAATCTATGTTCTCAGAAGGCTAATTTATTATTTATAATAAAGAATGCTATACTAAAGCTATGCTAAAGAAAGACAAAGAACACAGACAGAAGGCTTAACAAGAATGATAATGAAAGCTCGTGACTGACTCCTCAGAGTCTGATGGTGATTGGTCATTAAGTAAAAACAATTCACACAAAGCCAATCAAACATTCACCTGTTGGTAAACAATGTCCAAACCACATTCCAAACCAGCCAAACACAGGAGGAGAAGTCAGATAATTATTATTTACATTTTTCTCAGAGGCTTCTCAACTTCCCAGGAGAAGATATCCTGGCGAAGGGATTTTTCAGAAAATATGGCAGTGACACTGGTGGTGGGATGTGAGTGAGATGTGGAGCTCTGTGAGTGAGATGTGAGTGAGATGTGGAGCATCTCACAGGTGAGATGTGGAGCATTTTTCAGAAAAGGTGGCAGTGACACTGGTGGTGGGATGTGAGTGAGATGTGGAGCATCTCACAGGTGAGATGTGGAGCTCCGCACCCCCAGAACCCCACCCTTGCTCCTTCCCTTCCCGTCACCTCCCTGGACTCTGGTTTTTCCTTCACCCCATCCTTGCAAAGCCTCTTTGGAGCCGGCAGGGAAGTGGGAAGTGCCTTTTCCTCCTCCTTTTCCTGCTGTTTCACAGGGAGAGGCTGGGAAGCGGCGAAGGTCCTGAAGCTCTCCCCACATTCTGGGGGCTTGGGGGGCTCTGGTGTCCCCCTGGGATGTGTGGCTGAGTCTGGGGGCTGTGGAGCTGGGAAGGGAGGACGTTCCAGAGGAAAAGGTGCTCCCACAGCCCTCAGGAGGTTTGGAACACACTCCAGCCTCTCGGAACACACAGCTGGGACGGGGGCACCACCACTCCTGCTCATCCCACCCATCCAGGAGCCTTCTCCTGCATGGAACCACCCCAGAAGGACAAGGGCTGGGGAAAAGAAGATGTGGAATTGCGCTGTGAGGATGGAGGTGCCACCTCCCCAGGCGGGACAAAACTCCATTAGGTTTGGTGGACGTGGATTTGGGAAGTGGAGTTGCGCTGCTGCCAGCCTGGGGTGGGCAGTGGCCGAGCGGGAAAAGCTGCCTTGGGCCTTCGGGAAGGAGAGGAGGCTGAAAAACAAAGTAAATTCTGGAGAAAGGGAAAGTTGGGATCAGTTGGGATCAGTGGGATCCTCTGCTTGGACAAGTTTGGTTTTCCTGTTTTCTGTTTCTCTCTGGAAGCAGAGAGGCAGAGCTGGGCTCAACTTCCAGAGGAAGGGAGGGAGGAAGGAAGGAAGGAAGGAATTTAGGAAGGAATTTAGGAAGGAAGGAATTTAGGAAGGAAGGAAGGAATTTAGGAAGGAATTTAGGAAGGAATTTAGGAAGGAAGGAAGGAATTTAGGAAGGAATTTAGGAAGGAATTTAGGAAGGAAGGAAGGAATTTAGGAAGGAATTTAGGAAGGAAGGAAGGAAGGAAGGAATTTAGGAAGGAAGGAAGGAATTTAGGAAGGAAGGAAGGAATTTAGGAAGGAAGGAATTTAGGAAGGAATTTAGGAATTTAGGAAGGAATTTAGGAAGGAATTTAGGCAGGAAGGAATTTAGGAAGGAATTTAGGAAGGAATTTAGGAAGGAAGGAATTTAGGAAGGAAGGAAGGAATTTAGGAAGGAAGGAATTTAGGAATTTAGGAATTTAGGAATTTAGGAAGGAAGGAAGGAAGGAAGGAAGGAAGGAAGGAAGGAAGGAAGGAAGGAAGGAAGGGCTCCATATTTTGGGAGGATTTGATATTTCCTTGTGCAGGGGAAAGCAACACAGAGGGAAAACCTTCCTGAAATGGCTCCTGGACCTGCTTTAGGGATAAACCCAAAATATCTTTGGAATGACCCAGAAAGTGAAATCTGACATCAATCCCCTCCCACTCCCCGCCCGGGCCCTTCCAAATAATTCCCACAAGGAAATCCATGGGAATGGGGAGGACAAAGGCTGTAACCAGGGAATAAAACAAACAGGGAATAAACGAGGTGCTGACACTTTCTTTGCGTTGTTTTTGTCCTCTCTTTGAAAATTCTGGGGTTCTCTTTCTGAGAGGCTGAAATAATTTTATTTATTTTATCCCAAGGGAGTCTGGGCATGCTCTGGGCTAGAAATAAAACCAAGGGGGGAATTTTTAGTTAAAAAAACAATTTAAATTTTATATTTTATAATTTTATTTTTAATTTTATCTTTAAATATTTTATTTTAATTTATTTAATTTTTGGAATGATATTATTCTAAAAATAATATATTTTAAAATTTAAAACTATCTAGTTTCAAAATTATTTTACTTTTGCATTATTTTTCAAATTATTTAATTTTTAAACAACTCTACTTTAAAAGTATTTTCTAATTATTATACTTTTTTTCCCAAATTATTTTTTTTCTTAAAATGATTCTATTTTAAAAATAATTCTGTTTTTTAAATTATATATTTTAAATTTTAATTTAATTTAATTTAATTTCTTTCTCAGTGGGAGTAGCTGTGTCACACGTGTCCCCTGTGCCAACCCTGGCTGTGCTGGGACTCCAGGAATGCCCTGGAGAGGTGAAATTCCCCATCCAGAGTTGTTGCCTCTGCTGCCTTTCTGGGCTTTTTTTAATTACTTGCCCTGTAATTAATTAGAACTAAATTAACTCCAAAGAGGTTCTTTGGATCCAGGTTAAATTGGAATAATTTAACACCAAAAAGGGAATTACTGCAGAGTTTTTCTTAAATTTCTCTCCAATTTTTGGCCCTGGTCTGTGGAGTCAGGTGGACACACCCTGGTTATCCCTTTTATCCAAAACTTGAGGAATTGAGGGAAAATGAGGCACCAAGATGGGAATCAAGAGGCTCAGAATCCCCAGGGACTGTGTGGGATCCCAGTGGGACCCTCGGAAAGGCTGGAGACATCAGGAACGAGCTGCAGGAGTGAGCAAAGGTTTTATTGGCATTGAGGGAAAACCGCGGGGAGGAGGAAGCCAGAGGGAAACCCAGGCTGGAGGAACGGCCGATCCATGGGGACAGAGTTCAGGAGGAGCTCCCAGGGACCATGGGATGGGTCTGGGGGCTGGGAATCCTTCTGTGGAGCTCCCAGGAACCACGGGATGGGTCTGGGAGCTGCAGGTGATGGGTGAATCCTTCTGTGGAGCTCCCAGGGACCATGGGATGGGTCCAGGAGCTGCAGGTGATGGGTGAATCCTTCCCCTGCACCTCCCAGGGACAATGGGATGGGTCTGGGGGCTGGGAATCCTTCTGTGGAGCTCCCAGGGACCATGGGATGGGTCTGGGGGCTGGGAATTCTTCTGTGGAGCTCCCAGGGACCATGGGCTGGGTCTGGGCATTGGGAATCCTTC
Source organism: Calcarius lapponicus (assembly GCA_039654755.1). Taxonomy (NCBI): domain Eukaryota; kingdom Metazoa; phylum Chordata; class Aves; order Passeriformes; family Fringillidae; genus Calcarius; species Calcarius lapponicus. The sequence goes on along the minus strand of JBBFKN010000072.1, from coordinate 574,405 downwards.
CATGGAGCTCCCAGGGACCATGGGCTGGGTCCAGGAGCTGCAGGGAAGGATTCACTCATCACCTGCAGCTCCCAGGGGCCATGGGCTGGGGCTGGGGGCTGGGAATCCTTCTGTGGAGCTCCCAGGGACCATGGGCTGGGTCTGGGGGCTGGGAATTCTTCTGTGGAGCTCCCAGGGACCATGGGCTGGGTCTGGGGGCTGGGAATCCTTCTGTGGAGCTCCCAGGGACCATGGACTGGGTTCGGGGACTGGGAATCCTTCTGTGGAGCTTCCAGGGACCATGGGATGGGTCCAGGAGCTGCAGGGAAGGATTCACTCATCACCTGCAGCTCCCAGGGACCATGGGATGGGTCTGGGGGCTGGGAATCCTTCCATGGAGCTCCCAGGGACCACGGGATGGGTCTGGGGGCTGGGAATTCTTCTGTGGAGCTCCCAGGGACCATGGACTGGGTCTGGGGGCTGGGAATCCTTCCATGGAGCTCCCAGGGACCATGGGCTGGGTCCAGGAGCTGCAGGGAAGGATTCACTCATCACCTGCAGCTCCCAGGGGCCATGGGCTGGGGCTGGGGGCTGGGAATCCTTCCGTGGAGCTCCCAGGGACCATGGGATGGGTCTGGGAGCTGCGGGTGATGGGTGAATCCTTCTGTGGAGCTCCCAGAGACCATGGGCTGGGTCTGGGAGCTGCAGGGAAGGATTCACTCATCACCTGCAGCTCCCAGGGACCATGGGCTGGGTCTGGGAGCTGGGAATCCTTCTGTGGAGCTCCCAGGGACCATGGGATGGGTCCAGGAGCTGCAGGGAAGGATTCACTCATCACCTGCAGCTCCCAGGGAGCACAGGCTGGGTCTGGGGGCTGGGAATCCTTCTGTGGAGCTCCCAGGGACCATGGGATGGGTCTGGGCATTGGGAATTCTTCTGTGGAGCTTCCAGGGACCGTGGGATGGGTCTGGGGGCTGGGAATTCTTCTGTGGAGCTTCCAGGGACCATGGGCTGGGTCTGGGAGCTGGGAATCCTTCTGTCGAGCTCCCAGGGACCATGGGATGGGTCTGGGCATTGGGAATCCTTCTGTGGAGCTCCCAGGAACCATGGGCTGTGTCTGGGCATTGGGAATTCTTCTGTGGAGCTCCCAGGGGACATGGGCAGGGTCTGGGAGCTGCAGGTGATGGGTGAATCCTTCTGTGGAGCTTCCAGGGACCATGGGATGGGTCTGGGAGCTGCAGGTGATGGGTGAATCCTTCTGTGGAGCTCCTGCTCCTGGCAGACGAGGAGAGGCCCAACCTTCTCACGTGGATGTGGCTGGAGAGCTGCTGCCTGGATTTGCTGTTAATTGTACCTTAAAAACAAACCCCAAAGAGCTTCAGGGGGTGGAAACTCCTGCTAAAATCAGGGGCTGGGAAAAGGAGGGGAGGGTTCCCTCGCTCAGGGAGGAGCTGCCCCTTGGGAATGGCTGGAACAGAAATGTCAATGATCCCAGGAGGGTAAGGCTGGAATGAGGAGGAAACTGTGAGGACAAAACAGCCCCTTCCCATCCCAGAGTTCCAACCCCACCACAAATGCCTCTGTTTCCTGACCTTATTACAAGAGACCAGAGGAACCCCAGGAGCTGTAGGGCAGCAGGGAAAGGGAGTCCAACCCAGCCTTGGCACTGGATCCATGGGTTTCACGGAATGGTTTGGGTTGGGAGGGACCTCAAAGCTCATCCCACCCCACCGCCATGAGAGGACACCCTCCACCATCCCAGGCTGCTCCAACTTGGCCCTGGACACTTCGAGGGATGGGGGAGCCACAGCTGCTCTGGGAAATCCATTCCAGGGCCTCCCCGCCCTCACAGGGAGGAATTCCTTCCCAATATCCCATCCATCCCTCCCCCTGGCAGTGGGAAGCCATTCCCTGTGTCCTGGCACTGCTCCAGCTCCCTCTCCAGCTCTCCACCAGGATCGGGACTGGGGTGGTGGGCGATTGTTTCCCAGCACAATGCCACCCCTCTCCCTGCTCCTGGCACCTCTTTGTGTTGATGAGCCAATGCACGAAGTCCTTGGCCTTCATCCTGTCCAGGTACCGCGTGAAGTCGCTCGTGAAGGTCCCCTCCGAGTGCCTCTTGATGTGGGACAGGAAGCTCTGGGAGTTCTGGGGTCCCAACAGCTTCCATCTGCTCGCGGTGGGAGGTGAAGGGAGGAAAAGGGGGTTTAATGACCACCCCAGCAGGATCTTCCCCCAGGGGATGCCCAGGGTGGGGCTGTGCCCTCCAAACCCTGTCCCTGCGAGGATCATCCCCAAAAAGATGGAATAGGGCAGAGAGGAGAAGGGAGGAGAAGGGAGGAAAATGGGGTTTAATGACCACCCCAAGAGGATCCTCCGCCAGGGGATGCCCAGGGTGGGGCTGTGCCCTCCAAACCCTGTCCCTGTGAGGGAATATAAGAAGTGGATACATAAATGGGATCCATACAAAATAAATGGGAACATAAGAAATGGATACATAAATGGGATCCATACAAAACAGATACATAAATGGGATCCATACAAAATCCATACAAAAGAAAAGACGGAATAGTGCAGAGGAAAAAAAATCTGGAATATTTAAAATGATTCCTACAAATCAAACACACAATTCTCGTTTCAGTTTCTGGAGGTTTGCCAAGCCTGGCCTGGATTTCCTGGCATCCAATAAACACATCCAGTGTCCTATCCCAGATCATCCCCCTCTTTCCTGCTCGGTGGATCCCAAGCTTCACCCTGGTCCCTGCTTCCCCCACCAGAGCAGGAACGTGGGGCTGCTCCGAGGTTTGCACCATCCTCGCAGCTCCAGGCTGATTTTGGGACTCACCACGGAGGGTTCCCACAGGACAGGTGCCACGGGAGTTGTGGGGCTGCTCCGAGGTTTGCACCATCCTCGCAGCCCCAGGGTGATTTTGGGACTCACCACAGAGGGTTCCCACAGGACAGGTGCCACGGGAGCACCAGCCCAGATGGGGCCCAGCTCAGCCTGGCTGGCCCAGGGCAGGGTGTCTGCTCTGACCCAGACAGGAAATCCTGGGATTCCCTACAGGGAACATCCCTGCCAGGAACCGCTGTGCGAAATCCCTGCTGCAGCTCCTCAGCCAGGCAGATCCCACTTGTCATCCCAGCCTGGTGTGGCTCCCCGAGTCCAGACCTGAAACTGGGGATGTTCCCTGGGATTTATGGGATTTGGGGGTGAAATGATGGCCCTATGAGGGGCTGCAGTTCTGGATCCAGGCTCAGCCCAGGAGCTCTGGGAGCCGGGAGGAAATTTGTTTGGATCCATACAAAATAAATGGGAACATACAAAACTGATACATAAATGGGATCCATACAAAATGGATACATAAATGGGATCCATACAAAATAAGTGGGAACGTAAGAAATGGATACATAAAGGGGATCCATACAAAACAGATACATAAATGGGATCCATACAAAATAAACGGGATCATAAGAAATGGATACATAAATGGGATCCATACAAAATAAATGGGAACATATGAAATGGATACATAAATGGGATCCATACAAAATAAATGGGAACATATGAAATGGATACATAAATGGGATCCATACAAAATAAACGGGATCATAAGAAATGGATACATAAATGGGATCCATACAAAACTGATACATAAATGGGATCCATACAAAATAAATGGGAACATACAAAACTGATACATAAATGGGATCCATACAAAATAAACGGGAACATATGAAATGGATACATAAATGGGATCCATACAAAATAAACAGGAACATACGAAATGGATACATAAATGGGATCCATACAAAATAAATGGGAACATAACAAATGGATACATAAATGGGATCCATACAAAATAAACGGGATCATAAGAAATGGATACGTAAATGGGATCCACACAAAATAAACTGGAATAGGGAGATCTGGGACAGGAGTGGAGAGGGATAAGCTGCTCCCACAGCCCTGCTCCACCCAGCCCTGTACCTGGACAGCTCCTCCAGGTCCTTGGGAGCCACCTGTCCTCTGGCGGGGATGAGCACGGCGAGCACCAGCCCCGACAGGTACAGCCACCGCACCATCTGGGCTCCTGGGGAGGCAGAAACCCAGGGAATTTCCTGGCTGCAATTCCCACCCCAAGCCCTGGCAGCACAGCCCTGCTCCCCGTGGGACAGCCCCTGCCCGGGGTGTGGGCAGGACTGGGGTGGCTGCGTGTGACAAACCCACCCTCACCCTCCCCGTGGGCACACGGCACACAGAGCGGCACCCAAAGATCAAACTGCAATGAGCTTTATCCCAAACCTCCCTTTTCTGTCTGCGGGTGGCATTTCTGTCCTGGAATTATCACCACAGTGCTGGAGAACTTTCCCACTGCTCGGAAAAGCGCCTGCCAGATGAGCAGGTTTATTCGTACTTGGCATTCCTTATTTTTGCTGGACACCTCAGAAATTCAGCAGGAATAAAATGCCACCTCCCACCCTTTATTTGCCAAAAACCAGACTTCTGCCGCCCATCACCAAATGCTTTCTTCACCTGCTTGGATTCCTTTGGAGATTGGGAGAACGAAGGGAGGGAGAGGCACCTACCTTGGGGATTGAGCTGCTCCCTCCACACCAGATCCGATTTTCCTCCTTCCAGCCGGTTCTGGCTGAACTCTTCTCCTCCCTGGTGCTTTTAAACTCGTCTGGAGGATGCCCAGAGCTGACAGGTGGGTCACAGGTATCCTGCTTTTCCTCAGATGGGTCACTGTGAATCATTACAGCTTTTCTGGAGTGGGGCTGCTGCAGACAATGTTGCTACTGGTGGATTTTCCAACTGACGCCTTCAATGAAGTTTTTTTTTTTAATTGTTGTTGCTGTTTTTCTTATATTTTCTTTTTTTTTTTCTCCCCACTTTTTGGACCAAAGCAGTGACCTGTGGGTGTCCTCCTCTCAGGTGAGGTGGCCCCTTGCTGGCACAGCATGTCCTGCACGGATTCCTCTGCCCATGGGCTCCCCTTTCCAGCACCTTCACTGGAGAAAAGAAACAAGGAGGGGAAAAGAGCAAAGGCACAAACCAATGATTTGTGTCTCCAAACACTTCCTGCCGTGTGAAATTCCTGCTGCAGCTCCTCAGCCAGGCAGATCCCACTTGTCATCCCAGCCTGGTGTGGCTGCCCCAGTCCGGACCTGAAACTGGGGATGTTCCCTGTGATTTTGGGGATGTCCCCTGTGATTTTGGGGATGTTCCCTGTGATTTTGGGGATGTCCCCTGTGATTTTGGGGATGTCCCCTGTGATTTTGGGGATGTTCCCTGTGATTTTGGGGATGTTCCCTGTGATTTATGGGATGTCCCCTGTGATTTATGGGATGTCCCCTGTGATTTATGGGATTTGTGGGTGCAGTGATGGCCCCATGAGGGGCTGCAGTTCCGGATCCCTGTGAGACATCCAGGCTCAGCCCAGCAGCCCTGGGAACACCTGGAACTCATTGGTTCAGAGTTTTCCAGGGTGTCCCATAGGATCTGGGCTCGTTTGTTTCAAATCCTTGAAGGAAAAAGGAGAAAAGGAAAAGTGAGGGGAACCCCAAAGAGCTGGATCTGAGCCTGGAGGAGGGTGGGGGCTCCCAGGGCAGAGCCCTCAGCTCCCTGAAGAGCTTCTCCCCACCTGGGGGCCAGGTGGGCTCCTGGGGGCTCTGCATTCCCGGTGTGGACGGCAGGAGGTGTTTCCAGGGCAGGTTTGGGATCTCTGGGGCATTTCCAGCACAGGAAGAATGTCCAGGGTTTGGTGTCTGGGGGTCTGAATGTGCCTTTCCCCCCAGGCAGTGGGAGACAAGAGCCAGGCCTGGGGAGCTGGGCCTTGTCTCTCCCACCAGGAGAGATGGGGGCTCCAGGCGCAGATTTCTCTTTTTTTTTTTCCTCTTTCTCCAGAGCTTTCTGTGCTCTCCCCCCTCCCGAGACCTTCCTGCTCGTGCCTGGGTAATTATTGTCATTCCGCCACGGAGAGTTCTGTAATTACTGCCACTGTCAAAATAAGGTCGGTGTTTGGGGGACGCTCATCCTGACGAGCCTTTAATGAGGGCCGCTGGCGGCCTTTGCAGGGAGCCTGCCGTCCCCCGAGGGAGGCAGGGGGACATTAATTAGCCGGATCTCGGGAGGAGAGGGCCAGCTCCGCTGCCCGTCACTCGGCTGGGATGTTTGTTATTAATGCCACCAAATTAGCTCACGGGGTCACCGTTGGCAGCGCGGCCCGGCCCGGAGGCCGCGGTGCCGCCTGCGGAGGTGGCAGCTCGGGGAGGGCCGATTCGGCTCGGCCCAGGCTCCTCGTGTGGTTTTCCAACACCGTGGGTCCCAGTGCTGGGAAATGCCCCATGGGACCCTCTCCCCACAGCCCCCGGGGGATTTTCTGCAGCCCTTTCCCCATTCCCAGCAAAGCCAGCTCCCTTTGCGGCTGGACGGAGTCTCCCAGGCTGGAGGAGCCCAACAGGCAGGACCCTGAGCTCTGGGATCCTGCAGAGCTGAATCCATCCCGGTTCAGGACTTTGAGAGGTTTTTATGGACACCAGGTGGCAGCGTTTGTCTGTCTGTCCTTCCCCGCCCATCCTTCCTCCCCTGCCCTTCATCATCCTCGTCCTCTCCTCCTCCCTTTGTGGCTCCCAGAACTCCCGTCCTGCCCCTTCAAGGACGGCGGCCATTCCTCTTTTTTGAGGAGGGGAGACCCCAAGGGGGCTGCTTGGACATCCTGATGACATCCCAGGGACGTCACGGTGACATCACAGCCGAGTTGGGACGGTTTGGGGTCAAACTCTGGCTCTGGGAGCATCCCGGGAGAAGCAGCTTTGAGGCTACCGGAGCATCCTGTTCTGATGGAGCAGGGACCGAAAAAGCTGATGAGGGAAAACTCCTGGAGCGTGTCCAGACTCCACATCCATCAGCTCTCATCCAGTCCCCATCCAGCCCTTTTCCCATTTTCCCCCAGGAGCTCTCATGAGGATGAACTGATCTCCAGGAGTGGGGAGAGGCAGGAGGAGCCAGGGCTGCTACCATGGGGGTGGTGGGACATGGTCCTGCTGGGACTGTCTGAAATCAGGCTGGGAACACGATGAGTTTGTCATGGAAGCACAGATGATTTGGGTTAGAAGGGACCTTCAATCCAGTTCCACGTCCCTGCCACGGGCAGGGAAGTTTATGTTTAAACCTTCTCTTAAATTTAACCCAGATTGCTGAAGTGGGGTCAAACCAGGGGATGCTTCATTTTGAGGGGATTTATGGCTAACAGGGAAAAATGAAGACTTTGGCTTCCCCTTGGCTCCTCTGAGAGGCTTTTGCTGCCCACAGAGCCCAGCCCAGGCTCTAACCCAGGGCAGGGACTGCAGAACGTCCCCATCTGTCCCCCAGCCATGGTTCTCAGCCCAGGGCCCTGGCAATCAGCACTTTTCACCCCCATTTTCCTCTTGAAGGAGTTTGTGGCCTCCTCCTCCCCACCACAGCTGGAGGCGCCGCAGTGGCCAAGGCAAATCTGGCAAAGAAAAACCTCCCTGGGTCACTGGTTCCACCTGGAACCTCCCCTGTGACGCCGAGTGCCTGGGTTTGGTCTCAGCATTTTTTGGGCTGGTTTTTTCTGTTTTGCTTCGCAGGCGTTGAAGAGCCAAGGGAGGGGCCACTGCAGAGCGAAACTCGGCGTTCTCAGCGGGTATTTTCGGTGAAGCCCTTTCTCTGAAGGGGATTACTTCCTCTCCCCTTTGTGCCTGGTTTTTGGCAGGAAACATCTCGGGGTTGATGTCCCACAGGCTTGGTGCTAGGGAGGAGCAGTGGGGTGGGATGGGAAGCTGAGCTGGCGCCAGGAGTGGGACCTGATGGGTTGAGCTGTGAGAAGCCAAAACTTGGGCCCTCTCCAAAACCCAGCTCAGGCTGATCCCTGTGGTGGATCCCCGTTTCTGATGGATTTATGACTCCTCTCACATTGCTGGTGACAGACTGGGTGAGGTGCCTCTTGTCCCCAGCTGTCCCCAGGCACCTTCCCTGAGCTCTCAGTGTCCATGACCCCTGGGACACGGAGCCACTGGGGGCCAAGGACGGGCCATGGGAAACTTGGACGTGAGCCTGGAGAGTTGGAAGTGGTTTCATCAGTGGGGGTTGGAGCAAAAACCAGTGTGAGCCCGTTGCTGGGCTGGGAGATGGGTGAGAAAATGGGATTTGCAGGTGAAACTCTTTGGGGTGGAGCATGGGGCTCTCACCCCCGGCACCTGGACACCAGCGGGTCCCCAGCCATGGTGACACCCCTGCTGGTGGCCCTGCTCCTCCTCACCACGGGGAGCTGCTCTTTGGGGTCACCCGGAGGTCAGGCTGGAGGCTCAGTGCTCTCACCTGGCTGAGCTGGTGCACTTCACCTCTTCTGGCTGAGCCTTGGTGGGTGGAGCAGGGCGTGGGACGCACCTGGCTGAGCCCACGGTGCCTGAAACACCTGGGGGCTGAGCCCTGGCCCTCCTTGGCTGCTCCTTCTGGTCCCTGGCCCTCCCTGCTGGTTTCTCCTGCTCTCTGGAGCTCCTCAGTGACCCCTGTTTCTCCCTGGCCCTCCGTGGTGGTTTCTCCTGCTCTCTGGAGCTCCTCAGTGACCCCTGTTTCTCCCTGGCCCTCCCTGCTGGTTTCTCCTGCTCTCTGGAGCTCCTCAGTGACCCCTGTTTCTCCCTGGCCCTGCCTGCTGGTTTCTCCTGCTCTCTGGAGCTCCTCACTGACCCCTGTTTCTCCCTGGCCCTGCCTGGTGGTTTCTCCTGCTCTCTGGAGCTCCTCACTGACCCCTGTTTCTCCCTGGCCCTCCCTGCTGGTTTCTCCTGCTCTCTGGAGCTCCTCAGTGACCCCTGTTTCTCCCTGGCCCTCCCTGCTGGTTTCTCCTGCTCTCTGGAGCTCCTCAGTGACCCCTGTTTCTCCCTGGCCCTCCCTGCTGGTTTCTCCTGCTCTCTGGAGCTCCTCAGTGACCCCTGTTTCTCCCTGGCCCTCCCTGCTGGTTTCTCCTGCTCTCTGGAGCTCCTCAGTGACCCCTGTTTCTCCCTGGCTGGTTTCTGGTCCTCCTGGGTGGCCCCTCCTGCTCCCTGATCCCCATGGGTGCTCCCAGCACCGTTCCCAGCAGTGAAAGGTGGTTTCCATTTCCCTTATGGAGGAAAGACTTTTCTTGGGTACTGCCAGAGGTTTTTGGGGAACCCTTGGGTGCTCTGAGCAGCCTCAGGCCCTCGGGGCCCAGCACCAGTGCTTGCTGGTTCATACTGGGACCCCACAGGAGCTGAACTGGGGCAGCTCAGGGCATCACCAGCTCTGAGCAGGGGTTTTGGGAGGCTGTGGGGTGGTTTTGGGTGGCTGTGGATGGTTTGAGGAGGGCGTGGGGTGGTTTTGGATGGCTCAGGGATGGTTTTGGATGGTTGTGGGAGGGTTTGGGAGGATGTGGGGTGGTTTGGATGGCTGTAGGATGTTTTTTTTGGGGGAGGGTGTGGAATGTTTTTGGGTGGCTGTGGGATGGTTTTGGATGGCTGTGGGATGGTTTTGGGTGGCTGTGGATGGTTTGAGAAACTGAGGGTTTTGGGAGGTTATGGGATGGTTTTGGGAGGCTGAGGGAGGATTTGGGGAGGCTGTGGGTGGTTTTGGGTGGCTGTGGGATGTTTTTGGGTGGCTGTGGGACGATTTGGATAGCCGTGGGATAGTTTGGGTGGCTGTGGATGGCTTGGGAAACAGGTTTTTGGGAGGTTATGGGATGGTTTTGGGTGGCTGAGGGAGGGTTTGGGGAGGCTGTGGATGCTTTTGGGTGGCTGTGGGATGGATTTGGATGGCTGTGGGATGGTTTTAGGTGGCTGTGGATAGTTTGGGAAACAGGTTTTTGTAAGGTTATGGGATGGTTTAGGGAGTGTGTGGGATGGTTTGGGGGGCTGTGGATGTTCTTGGGAGGTTATGGGATGGTTTTAGGTGGCCGAGGGAGGATTTGAGGAGGCTGTGGATGGTTTGGGAAGGGTGTGGAATGTTTTTGGGTGGCTGTGGGATGGTTTTGAGTGGCCGTGGATGTTTTTAGGAGGTTATGAGATGGATTTGGGATGGTTTTGGATGTCTGTGGGTGGTTTGGGAAACTGAGGGTTTTGGGAGATTATGGGATGGATTTGGGTGGCTGTGGATGTTTGGGAGAGGCTGTGGATGTTTTTGGGAGGTTATGGGATGGATTTGGGTGGCTGTGGGTGTTTTTGGGAGATTATGGGATGGATTTGGGTCGCTGTGGGTGTTTTTGGGAGATTATGGGATGGATTTGGGTGGCTGTGGGTGTTTTTGGGATGGATTTGGGTGGCTGTGGATGTTTGGGAGAGGCTGTGGGTGTTTTTGAGATGTTATGGGATGGATTTGGGTGGCTGAGGGACTATCTGGGGAGCTGTGGGATGGTTTTGACCCTGCACCTTGGTGGTTACACGCCTGCAGCCTCACAAAGGCTGATCTTGGGGCAGGGTGGGGTTTATTTCCCCTCTTTATCTGAGACAGAGGCAGATGGTAGTTGATAGTTTAACGTGGTTAAAGGTTTATTTCTGCTAAATGTCCCTCTGGCTTTGAACGTGGAAAAACATCAGGGGTTTGTTTCCCTGACTCTTCTTCCTGCCCATAATTCTGTGGAAATCTTAGACACCCTCCCGAGGCAACTCCTCCTCGTGCATGAGCCAAAAACCTTCAGTGGAGCCTGGAGCAAATGTGGCCAAGGTTTTAATCCCCCTCTCTTGCAGGCTTGGGGATGATCAAACAACCCAAATACTCCTAACTCTGAAAAAAAAAACCAACAAAAAAAACCCTAAGAGGGCCCTTTTTTGGCTGTTTGCAGTGCTTTTAGCTGGGCATCAATCACCAGTAACGGCTGATGAAACCTGATGGGGCCGTAAATCTGCCCTGCTTTGAATTCAAATGCAGCAATTAATCCCGGGGGGTGTGGCTGCAATTAGATGACAAATTGTGCCTCCAGATTCACTTGCCTGCTTGGACAGCAGCCGCCCGTGTTTGCTCAGCCGCCGAGGCTTGGCTGCAGCTCCTGCTCTTCTCGGGGATGGGAATGAGCCCCGGGAGCTGCAGCTGCGCCACGAGGACCCTTCAGCCTCCGCTCCCTTCAGCTCTTGGACTGCCTTGGGTTGTCTGAGCCCTGCTGTTCCCAAGGTGTAGGAATCATCCAGGCTGGGAGAAAACCTCGGAAAGCATCAGCAGCATTAACCAGGCCCCCAAGGGCCACATTCCTGTGGGTTTTGGACGCTTCCAGGGGTGATGACTCCAGCGCTGCCCCAGTGCCAGGGCTGAACAACCTTCCAGTGAGGAAATTTCCCAACCTAAACTTCCCCAGGCGCTTTATTCCTGTCCCTGTTTCCCGGGAGCAGAGCCTGAGCCTGTCCTGGCTGTCCCCTCCTGTCAGGAGCTGTGCAGAGCCACAAGGTCCCCCCTGAGCCTCCTTTTCTCCAGGCTGAGCCCCCCAGGTCCCTCAGGACTTCTCCAGACCCTTCCCCAGCGCTCCAGCCCTTCCCCAGCTCCATTCCTGGCTCTAGACTCACTCCAGCCCCTCAGGGTCCTTCTTCCAGCCCCAGCCTGAGCCCAGGTTTCAAATCTGGCTGCAGGATTTATCCTGACCATCCTCAGGCATTGGGCAGGAGGATTTGGGACCCCCAGCTGGGGCAGGAGCTGCCTCCACCCGAGACACCCCTGGCAGTGCCTGGTTTGGCCCCTTTGGGCTGGGTTTGAGACCAGAACTGGTCCCAAACAGCACCGGCCTGAGCTGCAGGAGCCCAGCGCTGGGTTTGCTGCTGGATCTCGCTCCAGCCCATCCAGGGATGGCTCATCCAGGGATGGTCTGGGGTCCTGCCCGGGCTGGGGGTGTTCCCTTCCCTGGGGGGGCTCTGGGTAACTCTCGGGTTTTTGGTTGTTAGTTGCTGCCCCGAGATGTGCAGGATGTCTCTGTTTCGGCCCACGCGGCTGAAGAACGAGTCAGAGCTCTTCAGCTTTTGTTCTTGAAGTTGTTTATTAATTCTTATCCATAAAATTTTCTTTCTGCCCGGCCGAGGTCTGCTCAGCAAGGCAGCCACAGGCACTCTGTTGTCCTTTTATACTACAAACTACGTAAATCATATTTACTTTTAATTCCCAATACCTGTCACCTCTGTTAGACACTGCACTTCTACTCTAAACCAATCCCAAAGTGCCAACATCACTGCAGAAAATGGAGACCAAGAAGAAGAAGGACAGGACGTGCCCACATTCCTCCGTCTTGCCTCCTGAACCCCCATTCTAAAAACCCCAAAATTCTACATTTTCACCCTGTGACTAATTCACTATCATTCTACTCAAACTCTTGTGGCTTGTAACTCCTCACACAAAGCTGGTAATTGTTTCCAGCCCTCGGGGTGGTGTTAGTTTTTTATTCTAAAAGCTACGTGTACAATATTTACACTTACTTCCCAATACCTATCACCTCTGTTAGACAGTGAGCTTCTACTCTAAACCAATCCCAAAGTGCCAACATCACTGCAGAAAATTGAGACCAAGAAGAAGAAGAAGAAAGGCTGGACACACCCAAGTTCCTCCATCTTGTCCCCACAACCCCCATACCAAAAATCCTAAAATCTACATTTCCACCCTGTGATAATTTTATTATTATACTATTCAAACTTCTGTGACTTTCAGGTCCTCGTACAAAGCTGGCAACTTGCTCCAGGGCTCAAAATCCAACCCGCAGGTGCTCTGGGCTGTGTGCCAGGGTCTCTGAGCCCCCAGCTCTGGACACCCGGAGGGATGTGGTGAGTTCTGACACTGACCAGACCTTGTTCTGGGGTTCAGGGGGCTGCTGCACGGAGGGGAGCGCTCAGGTTCACTCCTGTTTCCATGGGAAGAAAGGAGCACTGGGGGCTGGATGGTGCAGGAGGGATGAGCAAAGCCCAGCGCAGCTCTGCTGCTGCAGAGAGAGAGAGCCCGGCTCCGCCGAGCCCAGCTCTGCAGCTCGGCTCAAAATCCAAACACAGCGTGGCAAAAATCCAGGGCAAAGCCGTGGAGATGCAAGCCCTGATGTCAGCAGAGGGATAAGGTTGTGTTTGCACACCCAACACGCTTTTATCCACTGATTAACTGTTCCTACAGGGCTCCTTTGCGAAACACACCAGCGGTTTCTGTTCCAAGAGATAAGAAAACAAGCTCAGTTTTATATCCCTTCCCCATGAGGGTGATAACAGAATTTCAGAATTCCTATGGACTCTGATCTCCAAACGGGGGGCTCCGGGTGAGGAAACAATTGGCTGTTGGGATAAGTAGCTTAAAAAATAAGGAATTAAAATTAAGAGAATGGAGAAAGGGCTCATTTTCTTTGGCTGCATGGCACGGAACCAACTGCCCTGTCCCCAGAGAAACCAGCTCCTGGGCAGGAGGGAAAAATCCCCGCTGGTAAAAGCTGAAAGATTTGCTGGGGAAGAGAAATCTATTTATTTTTTTCTTTCTGACTTTTTAGAAAAGGCCGATTGTGCTGGACATTTCAGTTTGTTTTCATCCCCATTTTTAATCCTGGCTGCACAAGAGGGCTTTATCCCAACCTGCAGCTGCACCTTGCTTTGGGCACAGGAGCTCCTGTGGCCTTTGCCAAGCAGGATTAATGTCAAGTGGCAGAGCCGGGCCTGGATCCTGGAGGCCTCGTGCCAGGGGATTTATTTGGTTTATTTTGTGGGTTCCTGGTGATTTTTCAGGGGTTGTTTCTGCCATGGATCAGGTCCCAGTTCTCCTGAGTGGTTCTGTGCATGGAGGGGACCCTCGAGGTCTTGTCCTCCTTTTCCTGGATGGAGGCACCGAGCTTGAAGAGCTCCTGTTCTGCAGGAGCCCAGCCCAAAGCCCGGCTGGAGCAGCTGGGGCAGCCCCAACACCTCACCCCAGGGCTGAGGTTTAACAAAGCTGAGTTCAATCCCCTCCTTGCCGGCCGGGTTCTTGCTTTCTCCAGCCTGGGAAGCCCTCTCAGCTCCAGAGCTGACCTTTCCCAACAAAGCTCCTTTGTCAGGCCAAGCTGGGGCCTGCAGGGCGCCTTTATGTTCCCTTCTTATTACCCTTGATTTTTATTGATGCCATCACCAGCAGCCCTCAGAGGAGCCGCCTGGACTTTGTTTGGAGGGTGATTAAGAACAAACAGATCCTGGAAAGCCGAGGCAAAACCTTGAGCAAGAGGAAACTTGGCAGCGGGAAGAGCCGCGCCGCCGGCAGCGCCAACGGAGCCCCAGGGAGGAACCTCCATTTCCATGGGGTGCTGCTGAGGCTGAGCTCTGGGGACGGTGGGTGGAAACAACAGAGGGGTTTTCCCTCAGCCGGGGCTGTTTTGGGGAGGGTTTTCCTGCCCTCCTCTCCTCTCCCCACGGCAATCCCAGCAGAGGGCAGCAGGAGATGCCCTCGGCACCCTTGGCTCTCCCAGGGGCGCTGCTCCAGAGCACCCAGGGCAGGGGGAGCCCTGTCCCCTCCTGGTCCCCACCTTTGGGACACCTGCTAAAAACTCCCAACTGTTCTGGCTTGAAGGCTGAAGGGGCTGAAGGAGTTGGAACTTATTAGAGTTGAGTTGGGGCTTATTAAAAGCTAAGTTGGGACTCATTCAAGTTGTTGGGATTTATTAAAGAGGCATTTTTTGGGCTGTAGGAGCTTGGGACTTATTAAAGTTGGGAGTTATAGAGGTTGTTATTGGGGGGCTGTGGGAGGTGTTTAGTGGGAACAGAAGCACTGTTGGATCTCCTCTTGCTCTCTGGACATCTCCGGCCCTTCGCCTCCTCAGTGTCCCGGGTGCTTTTTGGCCAGCTCTCCCATTTCCACGAATTATGAACACACTGGGGTCTCAGTGCGCTTTGGGGACCAGGCAGGGCACCGGTGGCACTGGCAGCACCAGGGGGTGCCCAGCCTGACCCCCAAATGCCAGGGAGCCAAACACAAATTGCTGCTCAGGCGGAGGCCGCGTTCCTGGCCGGGGTGACAACAGGAAGGGTGGCTGCTGTCCCTTGGTGGCCTGGGAGCTGTTTCCTGGCTCCTAACGAGGGATTCTATGGCACAACAGGCTGGGCAGAGGCTGAGTAGGAGGAGGAAGGCTCTGGAGGAGGTGGGTGCTGGCACAGCCTGTGCCATGACTAATGCCAACACCCAGGCCGGGCTCTGCTCCCGGGGCACAGCTCGCTCCTCTCCGGTGGCATTTCAACCCTGGAAATGCTCTGGAAATGCTCTGGAAATGTCAGTATTTGCAGGAATAAAGTTTCCTGGTGTGGGGCCTCGAGCTCTGTTCTGGGTTCTTTGTTCTGTGTTCTTTATTCTGAGTTTTCTGTTCTGGATTCTGGGCTCTGTTGTGTGTTCTCAGTTCTTTCCTCTGGCTCAGCTCCTTCGTGGCGCTCCTCAGCTGCTCTCTGCTTGCTCAGGGCTCTCCAGAGCAGCCCTGGAATTCCTCCTGCAGCAGGGAGGTGCTCCCTGGGCTTTCCCAGATGGGATTCAAGCCCCTCTGCGCTGCTTTTCTCCCTCTCTGGGATTTCCTGGGGTGTTTTCTCCTCATCGTCCCAGCGAGCTGGGCTGAGCTTGCAGGTGAAACCAGGCTCTGCTCTCCAGGACCTGAGGATTCAAGGGAAACATTCAGGGATGCAAAATAATTGGAGCTGGGAGCAGGGTGGAAGGGATGTGCCCCAGAGGTGGAGCTCTGTCCCTGCTCCCTCCTGGACAGAGCTGGGCCTCATCTGCAAGAGGCAGAAACAAAGAAGCTCCTGCATCCCACAGAAAAATCCTTAACTGGGCCATTTCCACTGAATTTTGCTTCTTCTCATGGCCCTGGTTCCTTCCCCTGTCCAGAAAATTTGGGGTTCAGGGAATTTAAATTATCTGCTGGAGATCTTTCTTAATTAGACTTAAATAGACCTGAAAGCCCTTTGATGTATTTAAAACGTGAAGTTTCCAGACTGCTGCAGCCTGTGAAAATCCTTGGGCTTGTCCTCCCTCCAGGAAAAAAAAAAATAAATCCAGTTTTTAAAGCTGAGCAGTGATTACCTGAGGATGGAAAAGGTACTCAGGAGTGAGGAATTATCTGTGAAATCTTCTTAGAGCAGAGCAGCTGCTCATGGGCACGTTCAGGGGATAACCCTTAATTAGAGCAAAACCACCCAGGAATGGAAATGAGTTGCCTTTGGAGTGGTTTCACCTGGTGAGAAACATTTAAACTAGGGTAAGAAAAGCTGGTAATAAAGTGCAATTCACCTTTTAATACCCCAAACGATGGTGGAGCTGTGTGGATTAGGGAGGGGTGTGGGATGGGATGGGATGGGATGGGATGGGATGGGATGGAATGGAATGGAATGGAATGGAATGGAATGGAATGGAATGGAATGGAATGGAATGGAATGGAATGGAATGGAATGGAATCTCCTGGTTTAGGGAGAAGCAGGAAAACCTTGCCAGCACTGCAGGTAAGTCAGTGTGAACACACAGGTTTCTACCTGGCCTTGCTGTTCCTGCTGAAATAAAGGTGAATTTTTCCACGAAACGCCAATTTCTGCTCAGGGAGGGAGTGGGGCGCTGCTGCCTCCCAGCCTTCCAGTCTAATTCAAAATTAGTCTGAAGAAGCTGGAATGTCAGAGAAGTAGTAATAATAAATTCTCCATCGGTTTCCAAGTGCTGCTGTTCCCATTCCTGGACTGGTGAGGACAGGTGGGAGGCCCTCAGTCCTTTCCCAGCCCTGCCCTGGGCCCTGCCCTGGCCAGGTGAGGTCACGGGGTTTGCTGGATGCCAAAACTGACTCTGGATTGAATTCCCCTCCCTGCCTGGATCAAATCCTCAGGGCCCAGGGGAGCTGGGGGGGAAGGAGCTCAGGGCTCTGTTCTGAGGGGTCCTGCAGGGCTCAGCTGCCCCTGCCCTGCCTCGGGGTGTCCCTGACCCCAAACGGCCCCGGCAGTGCCCGAGCTGGGCTCAGGGCTGGGCCCTGGGTGGTTTTAGTGCTGACACAGAGCTGGAGCTGCAGGAGCCTCTGATTCATCCCGGGAGGGCTCACGCCCAGCCCGGGCTCCTTCCCCTGCTGTTGATCACCTGCAGGGCCTGGGGGGGCCGGGCACACCTGGGGGGGCTGTGGTGGTCCCCAGCTCCCACTGGGGCTCCCCCATGCCGGCTCTGGATGGGGTTCAGTGCTCCAGAACCAGGGGGATGGCCAAGATTCCCAGTTTGGGGGGCTGAGTGCATGCTCTGGGTGCATCCCCAGGGTCCTGGGGTGCAGGTTTTGTGGGGGCCACCCTGCCCCAGCCCCTGAGGAGGGGTCTCTGGGATCTGCTTTCATCTCCCCAGGGCTGGCGTTCTTCTCATCCCCATGGGAAGGTGGCAGAATATCCCTCAAAAAGGGGAAACTGAGGTGTGTGGGGTCCTCAGCCCATCCCCGAGGACACCTGGGGGGGTTGCAGGGTTTAATTTCCTGCCCTGCTGCTGACCCAAAGGGCTCTTCTACCTCCCTTCCTCCTCCTGCTTGTCCCCAAGCCCTTCTGGGGACAGCTGGGGGAGTGACGCTGCTGTCCCCAGGCTCAGCAGGGACTGCAGGCCCAGGGGTGCCAAAATCCGGGTGGGGCTGCCCACGCCCCCCCGGGCAGGGCTGCAGGAGCCTCCGGGGCGGGATGGAGCTGAACCTGGGCTGGGGGCTCCCCCTCCCTGGGGCTCCGTGGGGGGAACCTCCCCTGGGCAGCAGGAGGGGGGGCTGGAGCTGGGCAGGGGGCTGGGATGGGTGTCCCTGTGCCAGTGCCCGTGTCCCTGTGCTGGTGTCCCTGTCCCCGTGCCTGTGTCCCTGTGCTGGTGTCCCTGTCCCCGTGCCGGTGACCCTGTGCCTGTGCCGGTGTCCCTGTGCTCGTATCTCTGTCCTTGTCCCTGTGCCGGTGTCCCTGTCCTGGTTACCCTGTGCCTGTGCTGATCTCCCTGTCCCTGTGCCGGTGTCCCTGCCCTGGTGTCCCTGTTCTGGTGTCCCTGTCCTGGTTAGCCTGTGCCTCTCCTGGTGTCCCTGTGCCAGTGTCCCAGTGTCCCTGTGCTGGTATCTCTGTCCCTGTGCTGGTGTCCCTGAGCTGGTGACCCTGTCCCTGTGCTGGTGTCCCTGAGCTGGTGACCCTGTCCCTGTGCTGGTGTCCCTGTGCCTGTGTGGTGTCCCTGTGCTGGTGACCCTGTCCCTGTGCCGGTGTCCCTGTACTGGTGTGTCAGTGTCCCTGTGCCTGTCCTGGTGTCCCTGTGCTGATGTTCCTGTGCCAGTGTCCTGGTGTCCCTCTTCCAGTGTCCCTGTGCCTGTCCCCATGTCCTGTGCCTGTTCCAGTGTCCCATGCTGGTGTCCCTGTGCCAGAGTGCCAGTCCTGGTGTCCCTGTCCCTGTCCTGGTGTCCCTGTGCTTGTGCTGGTGTCCCTGTGCCAGTCCTGGTGTCCCTGTTCGGGTATCCCTGTTCAGGTGTCCCTGTCCCAGTGTCCCAGTGCCAGTCCTGGTGTCCCAGTGTCCCTGTGCCTGTGTGGTGTCCCTGTGCCAGTGTCCCTGTGCCGGTCCTGGTGTCCCTGTGCCTGTGTGGTGTCCCTGTGCCAGTGTCCCTGTGCCAGTCCTGGTGTCCCTGTCCCTGTGCCTGTGTGGTGTCCCTGTGCCAGTGTCCCTGTGCCAGTGCCGGGAGCTGCTCTGGCAGAGGGTTGTGGTAGAACTGGAAGAGCAGGGCCAGAGCAGAAGGGCAGGTGAAGGTGTGGGTTTGGCACAGGTGAGGGGCTGGGCAGTTGTGGGTCACTTTTTGAGGGCACCCGCGGAGCTGTCTGGGAGAACTGGTACAGCTGGCGTCAAACCGGCCGTGTGGGAAGGGCTGGAAGCGCTGCAGGGATCACTCCTGCTCCTTCCAGCCCTGGATGGATCCCAGCTGCCCTGCACTGCAGGGATTGTTCCTGCTCCTTCCAGCCCTGGATGGATCCCAGCTGCCCTGATCTGCAGGGATTGTTCCTGCTCCTTCCAGCCCTGGATGGATCCCTGCACTGCAAGGATTGTTCCTGCTCCTTCCAGCCCTGGATGGATCCCAGCTGCCCTGATCTGCAAGGATTGTTCCTGCTCCTTCCAGCCCTGGATGGGTCCCAGCTGCCCTGCTCTGCAGGGATTGTTCCTGCTCCTTCCAGCCCTGGATGGATCCCTGCACTGCAAGGATTGTTCCTGCTCTTTCCAGCCCTGGATGGATCCCAGCTGCCCTGCACCTGCTGCTCTTCCCCACTCCAGCATGGGCACCCACTCATCCCTCCCAAGATTCAGGTTTTCCCCTCCCAACCCAGCAGCTCCCACAGGATCCAGGGTCTGACCCTCTAGGATGAGTTTGTGTCCAGCTCAATCTATTCTTCCCTCTAAACTTTGAGACTTGAGCTGATTTGCACCCAGGAATTTATTTTTTTTTTTTTAACTTTCCTTTATTGGCAATAAATAATAAACTATAATACAAAGATCTCAACACAGAATCCAAAAAGTCTCGTTCTTTTGGGAATAAAAAGGACTCCCAGCACCAGGAAAGGTGAAAGAGCATCTACGAGCAGCCCCTGGGCTGGGGGTAGCTGCACCCCCCTGCCCTAAGCAGTTGTTCCCCTTCCCCCAGGGGCCCCCAGGTGTTCCCACCCCTGGGCCAGGTGAGGTCCCGCAGGTGTGGGGCCCTGCCGAGGGTGCCGGGGCCTGGCTGAGGGGCTTTGTGGCTGTGGGGAAGCTGGAGAGGTTCTAGAGCTCATGCAGGGGTTCTTTACACACACACAGAGAGCCCCCGGCCTTCCGGCACCCGCGGGGGCCGGGATGGGAAGGTTTGGATGAAGAGTCAGCAGCTGCAGCTGGGTGTGGTGGTGGCCTGGCTTTGGGGCACACACGAGCCCACGGGTGGGCCTTCCTCCCCTCCCTCAGCCTCGCTTTGCCAGCAGCTCCTACGGCGGGGTCAGCTCCATGGACTTCTTCCTCTCCTCCCGCTGCTCCTCCCACTCCTCCTCGGACTCGTAGGTGCCCTTGATGATGGCCACCCTGTCAGACATGTTCATGCAGTAGGGGACCAGGATGTAGAAGTAGAGCAGGGAGGCCAAGCAAGCCCCAAGGATGGGCCCAACCCAGAACACCTGGAAAGCAACAGGGGCGTGGTGAGAGCAGCTCCTGGGGCTGCTGCTCCAGCTCTGCTCATGGCACCTCCATCCATCCATCCATCCATCCATCCATCCATCCATCCATCCATCCATCACCCATCCATCCATCCATCCATCCATCCATCCATCCATCCATCCATCCATCCATCCATCATCCATCCATCATCCATCCATCCATCCATCATCCATCCATCATCCATCCATCCATCCATCCATCCATCCATCCATCATCCATCCATCATCCATCCATCACCCATCCATCCATCCATCCATCCATCCATCCATCCATCCATCCATCCATCCATCATCCATCCATCACCCATCCATCCATCACCCATCCATCCATCCATCCATCATCCATCCATCATCCATCCATCATCCATCCATCCATCTGTGCATCCATCCATCCGTCCATCTGTCCATCCATCCATCATCCATCCATCCATCCATCCATCCATCCATCCATCCATCCATCCATCCATCCATCCATCATCCATCACCCATCCATCCATCCATACATCATCCATCCGTCTGTCCATCCATCCATCCATCCATCCCTGCTCCACATCTCCTGCCATGCAGAGAGGAAAACACCTGTTCCAGACACTTCCTGGGCTGAAACCCCCCCAACCTGTGCTGACTGAGGGCCAAACCTGCTCTGAAAATCTGGGGCTGAGCTTGCAGGAAGTGCTGGGGGAGAGGAAAGGCCAGGCTGGGCTCCTCCGTGGGCTTCCTTCCCCTCAGATGATGCACCACTGGTGCTCAGAGGGCACCACGGCTGATTTCTGTGCCTGGAAGCGTCCAAGGCTGGGTTGGATGGGGCTTGGAGCACCCTGGGCTGGTGGAAGGTGTCCCTGCCCATGGCATGGGGTGGGACTGGATGAGTTTTTAGGCTGTTCCCACCCAGCCTACCCTGGGATGGGTTCATTCTGTCCCCTGGCTGGCTCTGTGCCCGGGCATTCACTGTTCCCGATGCGTCAGGGGGCAAAACCTCCCTCCTTCTCCAGCCCCTTTTAACCCTTCCTGCCTGGGGTGGGCTCTGAAACCCCCACGCCTGCCATTCCCAGGCAGTCCCTGCCCTGTCCCCAGTGCCACCAACACCCACCCAGTGCGCGGGGCTGAACCTCCTGGTGACGACGGCGGGCCCGAAGGAGCGCGCAGGGTTCATGGAGCAGCCGGTGAAGTAAATCTGGAGGTGTGGAAAGAGCCCTGGGTTAAGGAGCAGATCAGAGCCACCCTTTGGGAGCAGTGTCCCCTGACGGTGCCTCTGCTCCAGAGAGCTGGAGATGACCCCTCACCACAAATGACCCCAAGATCCCCTGTGTTTGCTCCTCCAGAGCAGCTCCCTCAGGACCAACTGCTCGAGGGCATTTTGGGGAAGCTCTGTGCTGGCAGGACCCCCCTGACTCACCCCCACCAGGTGGCCCACGGTGACGGAGAGGCCGATGGACAGCGCGGGGGAGCCGACGCCGTTGCGCCGGTTGTCCGTGGATGCGAAGATGCAGGCGGCCAGCTGGAAGGTGAGGATGATCTCCACCACCAGGGCCTGGCCCGGGGTTATGTTGTTGTTGAGCTGGAACCAGGAGAGTGACAATAATTAACCCTCCCAGGGCTCAGCACCACTGGGAGGGCTCCCGGGTGCTTTGTTGGGAGGTTTGGGAGGGTGAAGTTGGAGGAGAAACCCCCAGGGCCCCTGCCCAGCCCCTTCTTGAGCTCCCTGCTCCTTCTCTGGAAGGAAAGAAATGATCTTTCTTTGCAATTCTCCAAGATCTGTCTC
The DNA here is from genome assembly GCA_039654755.1 of Calcarius lapponicus. Lineage (NCBI taxonomy): Eukaryota > Metazoa > Chordata > Aves > Passeriformes > Fringillidae > Calcarius > Calcarius lapponicus. The sequence continues at coordinate 552,546 of JBBFKN010000072.1, read as the reverse complement.
TCCCCCAAGCTCTCCACATCTCTCTCCACTTCCCTGTCTCCACAGCACTGAGTGCTTTCCCACCAAATCCCTTTTTCCCGCATTTCTGTGATCCTTGCAGCCTGTTGCACCCTGCACTTCGTGGAGCACCTGCCCAGGAGGATGAGGAGCAGCTGGAATGGGATGGAGGGAGAGGGTTGGGATGAAGGTCATGGGCTGGGATGGGCTGTTCTCTCCCAGTGACTCTGCACAAAACCCTGGGGACTCTCAGGGGAACTCGACCCCGCTGGATATGGGAAAGACAAAGTGACCCAGCACATCACAGCTCATTTTTTATCTAAATCTGGCTTGTTTGTGATGTGGAACCCGTGGAATGAGCGGCATTGGAGCTCCTCATCCCAGCGAACGTCTGTGCTGCCCCCAGGCCTGTCCGTGGCTGGAGCAGCAGCCCCACCGCTCTCACTGCAGATGTTCTCCAGCACTGCCCCGAGGGTTTCAGGCCGTGCTTCATTCCTGCTTATCTCAGAGGGTTCTGCTGTCCCCCCTCCTCCCCTGGGAGCAGCCCCCGCTGCTCGGGGCCCCTCGACACCGTCCTGCCCTCGCTCCTTCTCCAGCTCTCGCCCACCACTCTCCCCACCCGTCTCCATTCCCAGCTCCCCCAGGGCTCTGGTTCCAGTGGGCTCCCCCTGCCCATACTGGTCTGACTGGGCTCCGCTCCCTCCCTTCCCCCTGCTGCTGGCACGGCTCCTGTCCCGCGCTAATCTCCAGGTGGAGAGGCTGCACTCAGGAATATCTCAATGGTGTGCGGGTGACTCACGGGGCCCTCAGGACAGAGGAAGCCCTCATTACAGGAGGGAAAAACATCCCACTCATCACTCGCACAATAAAGCCGTCATGCCAGAGCTCGGCTCCGCTCCCGAACCATTCCCAGCCCGCCGTGCGTGCGGGACGGAGCGCCGAGGATCCATCCCCACGGCCTCTCCTGCCCACGCCGGTGCCGAGGGGAAGGCGAGGGCAGAGGGGAGATGCCGGGCAGGGACTCACCGCGTTGATGGCCAGGTTGCCGCGGGTGTTGGCCGGGGTGACGCCGTAGAGGATCCCGGCGCCGGCGATGGCCCCGACCAGCTGGGCCACCACGTAGAGCAGCGTGCGGAGCAGGGAGATCTGGTTGCCCACGAAGAAGGCGATGGTCACGGCGGGGTTGATGTGGGCGCCGCTGATGTGGCCGAAGGCCTGCACCAAGGTGCCGATGGCCAGCCCGAAGGCCAGCGCGATCTGCAGGATGCTGGGCAGCGCCGACGGCCACTTCAGCGCCGAGCCCAGCCCGATGAAGACGAAGATGAGCGTGCAGAGGAACTCCACAAAGACGGCTCGAGCAAAGGCCAGGGTTAGTATTTCCTTCTTCATGGTGGGAGCAGGTGGAGGGCAGCCAGGGAGGAAGAAAGTTTAGGATTGCTCTGTGTCCGGGCTCTGGTGTGTGCAGCCGGGTGTAGGGCCATACCTATCTATATATGCAAGAGCAGCAGGAGCTGTGTTACAGGGTGGTGGGTGGAGCCAGGGGATTAGCCAGTCCTCCCAAATTACCATGTGAACCTGCAAAAGTTTCCACCTGAAAACGCCTTTGGAGCCTCTTGGTGAACCTGTGACTCAGATATTGGTGGTATTTCTCTCCTTTCCCTCTGCAAACAAAGAGCCCCTATAGGGTGTCTCTGTGGTCGTTGAATAACGAGGTTGCATAACGAGGCTGAGCTCCCTCCTCTGCTTTTGGCTTTTACTGCCTCTCGCCAGGCCCTGGGTGTTTCGCTAGCACAGGTGTAGTTAATATTTGCTCCCTCTCTCCCTTCCCTGTGCTTGCACACTCCTCCTGTTGGAAAACCCTTGTTGGGCCGGAGGAGCTCTGCTGGGGCCAGGCTCCGGGTGCGTTCGATTTCCATGGAACCTTGAAATGGAAAATCAAACACCTGGAGCTTCTCCCAGGCTGCCAAGAGAGCTCAGCTCCGGCAAACAAGTGGTTTGTGGTTGTCCAGGGAGCAGGGGAGGGTTTGGGGGAAGCTTTGTCCGTCTGGGGAGCTGTAGACGAGCCGGAGCTTCCTTCAGGTGCGCGGCTGGAGAAACGGCGTGGAGAGAGCTCCTGGTGCAGAGCCTGGCTGGGAGCCTCTGCTCCCCGTCCTTCCTGCTGCTCCTTCCAGAGCACTGGAACAAGTGCTGGAATTGGGGCGTGCAGCTGGGAATGGTGTCTCCTCCCCTGTCACCCTGTGCCCTTTCCTTTTCTTTCTGCCTTTCCAGCTCTTGCTCAATGAGCAATGATTTTGCTGCTGGGAATGCCAGCACCAAGCCACAGGCTCTGCACGGACACAGGCTGTGTTTACACCTCTCCTTTCATGTTCCTGGGGCGCTGCCCTCCATCCCAAACCCATCCATTGGCAGGTGCTTGGCTGGCAGGGAGGGGCAGGGGAGGCTCTGGGGCCGTGCCCATGGGGCTAGTGGGGACGGAGGTTTTGGGGCGGAAAAGGTCTCGGGTGACACTTAACAAAGAATTCTCGGTTCTCTTGTAGCCCTCGCAGCTTTGTGCCAGGATATTTTTTTTTTTTAGATGGGTTTGGGTGCCAGATCTGCTCTCCTTGCACGGCTGATCCACTTTTCCTTTCCCAAATGATGCCCAGGCTGGTTTTATCCCTGGCTGCCAGGTCCCTCTGCAGGGGCAGCCTCGCTGCAGCACTCAGGCAGCAAAGCTCTGCATTGGTAAAAATTGTACCAACTGGACATTGGTAAAATCCTCCCTAATTCCAAATAGTTGGATTCACTGCTGCCTTCTGAGGAGGCTGTCAGGCCTGGGGGAGGTCAAACACCTGGAGGATTCCTGTCCAGAGCAAGGAGAGGGAGCTTCTTGTCCAGGACTGGAAATAAATGAGCTTTTCTCTTCCTTTGTACCCAAAATCCTGAGCAAAACAGACCTGGCGGGCCTCGAGGGACTGAGGATCTGTTACAGCCTTAATTCCTGATAATGGTTTCCTCCTGGATCTGCTGATCCCGGGGCCGATTGCAGAGTCAAAGCCCAGATCTGTTATCCTCGAAACACCTGGTCCGTTGGCGTCTTTTGGTGAAAGTTTTGCAAGCTGGTATTTCAAGACACCCTGGCCGGATTCCAGGGTGGTAATTACTTGCCACTTCCCTTCAGCCCTGCCTGTGGCTCCAGCTGGATAAAATGCTCTCTGTTCCCATCCTTCAAACCCTTCCTCGAGGTCCCCATCCCTTGGGGGCAGCTGCATTTTGCGGTCGGCTCCTCCAGCACCCTCCTCGCTTCGGCTGGAAAGCCAAAAAATCTCTTCCAGCCTCCCAAGCGTGGATAATAACAAGCAAAATCCTGCAGCTGACGAGGAGATCTAATCAATCAGGGCTGGGAATGACAGGGAAAACTTCCGGAGAGCACCGCACAAAGCCTCTGCTCTGCTCCCGAGGCTCTTCGGGAGCCTTTTCTCACCGGGGCATTCCTGCTCGGCTGCTCCGATGCCAGCCCTGGCACTTGGAAGGCTCCCTGTCCTCCCCGTGGCTCCGTGCCACCCGGGGAGCTTGGCAGAGCTGCGAGGGCTTTGATGTGTCAGGTTTGATGGGATTGGGCAAGGTGCTGCAGGCCCGGGGCGGGCGGCGCTGACGGACGGACACCCACGGGCAGGGGGCACGCGGAGACGGCGCGGGAGGCTCTGGCAGCAGGGGCAGGGGTGGCTGCCTCCTTCCTCCTCATCCTCATCCTCATCCTCATCCTCATCCTCCTCCTTCTCCTCCTCCTCCTTCTTCTCCTTCTCATCCTCCTCCTTCTCATCCTCTTCCTCCTCATCCTCCTCATCCTCATCCTCATCCTCCTCCTTCTCATCCTCCTCATCCGCATCCTCCTCCTCATCCTCATCCTCACCCTCCTCATCCTCATCCTCCTCCTCTTCCTCCTCCTTCTCCTCCTTCTCCTCCTCCTCCTCTTCATCCTCATCCACATCCTCTTCCTTCTCTTCATCTTCCTCCTCTTCATCCTCCTCATCCTCATCCTCCTCTTCATCCTCCTCCTCCTCCTCCTCCTCCTCCTTCTCATCCTCCTCCTCTTCCTCCTCTTCATCCTCCTCCTCTTCCTCCTCCTCCTCCTCATCCTCATCCACATCCTCCTCCTTCTCCTCCTTCTCCTCCTCCTCTTCATCCTCATCCACATCCTCTTCCTCCTCTTCATCTTCCTCCTCTTCCTCCTCTTCATCCTCCTCCTATTCCTCCTCCTTCTCCTCCTCCTCCTCTTCATCCTCATCCACATCCTCTTCCTCCTCTTCATCTTCCTCCTCTTCCTCCTCCTTCTCCTCCTCCTCCTTCTCATCCTTCTCCTCTTCCTCCTCTTCATCCTCCTCCTCCTTCTCCTCCTCCTCCTCCTCATCCTCCTCCTCATCCTCCTCCTCATCCTCCTCTTCATCCTCCTCCTCCTCATCCTCATCCTCCTCTTCCTCCTCCTTCTTCTTCTTCTCCTCCTCCTCCTCTTCATCTCCTCATCCTCCTCTTCATCCTCCTCCTCTTCCTCCTCTTCATCCTCCTCCTCCTTCTCCTCCTCCTCCTCATCCTCCTCTTCATCCTCCTCGTCCTCATCCTCCTCCTCCTCATCCTCCTCCTTCTCCTCCTCCTCCTTCTCATTCTCCTCTTCATCCTCCTCCTCTTCCTCCTCCTTCTCCTCTGTCTCCTCCTCCTCCTTCTCATCCTCCTCCTCATCCTCCTCTTCATCCTCCTCCTCCTCCTCATCCTCATCCTCATCCTCCTCCTCTTCCTCTTCCTCCTCCTTCTTCTCCTCTTCCTCCTCCTCCTCCTCCTTCTCATTCTCCTCTTCCTCCTCCTCCTCCTCTTCCTCCTCCTTCTCCTCCTCCTTCTTGTCCTCCTCATCCTCATCCACATCCTCCTCCTCCTCTTCATCCTCCTCCTCCTCTTCATCCTCATCCTCCTCTTCATCCTCCTCCTCATCCTCCTCCTCCTCCTCATCCTCCTCTTCATCCTCCTCCTCTTCCTCCTCCTCCTCCTCTTCCTCCTCTTCATCCTCCTCCTCTTCATTTTCCTCCTCTTCCTCCTCCTCCTCCTCTTCATCTCCTCATCCTCCTCTTCCTCCTCCTCCTCCTCATCCTCCTCCTCCTTCTCCTCCTCCTCCTCCTCTTCATCCTCCTCCTCTTCCTCCTCCTCCTCCTCTTCCTCCTCTTCATCCTCCTCCTCATCATCCTCATCCTCCTCTTCCTCCTCCTTCTTCTTCTTCTCCTCCTCCTCCTCCTCCTCTTCCTCCTCCTCTTCCTCCTCCTTCTCCTCCTCCTTCTCATTCTCCTCTTCATCCTCCTCCTCTTCCTCCTCTTCCTCCTCCTCATCCTCATCCTCCTCTTCCTCCTCCTTCTTCTTCTTCTCCTCCTCCTCCTCCTCTTCCTCCTCCTCATCCTCCTCCTCCTCCTCCTCCTTCTCATCCTCCTCCTCTTCCTCCTCTTCATCCTCCTCCTCCTCCTCCTCCTCCTCCTCCTCCTCCTCCTCCTCCTCGCTGGCATCTGCAGACAAACAGCACAACCAAAACCTGCCCCAATCTCCCACTCAGGAGAGGGACCCCAAAGCGGGGAAGGGGAGGGAGGGAGGCAGCTGCTGCCTCATCCTCACCCGGGGCTGCCTTGCCCAGGGAGGCTGTGTGTCACTGGGGCCACCCTGTGCCACCCCTGCCAGTCCCTGCTGTCACCCTCGCTTGTGGTCGGGGCTGTTGTTAATTTGCTGGTGTTAATTTGCTGCTGCTAATTTGCATTTCTTTGCTTTTTCTGGTGAGTTCAGCTCCGTGCTGCACCCCGGGGCCTGGCAGAGGCTGCTCCAAATTCAGGTTACAAGCGCTGCTGAGCCAGGGTTTGGGATTTCCTCCTCACCTGGCTCCGTACCTCAGCCAAGGACCTTAGAACTGGCCCAGTGATAGGGGCAGCAATAACAGCAGTGACAGGAGACAGCAATTCTGCTGGAGCTGGGATCAGAAACACACAATTAATTAACTGGAAAAGACCTCTGAGACCTTCAAGTCCAACCCATGACCTAAAGTCATGAGCTGGGATGAGATGACCCAAGGACCTTGGTTGGGATGACATCAGAAGAGAAAGTTTGGTTCAGTTTTCCAGAGAAAAGGTGTTTCTTGCTGGCTCAACTCCAGCATTTTGCAATAAGGCATTGACGAGGAAAAACTGAAATATCACAGAGCAGAAGCAGCAAACCTTGCCCTTGTGCTCCTCAGATTGAGGGCTGCAGAGAAGGCTTTGCTGCTGCTTTGGGATGCCCCTGTGCAGGTGTTTCAGGTGGGGCTTTCAAGGATCCCTCTTATCTGACCCCCATCTGCTGCCGTCTCTTTGAAGCTGAGTGATGACACCGCTGGCCCGGGGCTGCCGGCGCTTCCACTTTCTCCTGCCCTGCAGCAAGGAGGCTTTGGCTTCCTTCAGTGCTGGCTTCAGGGCCAGAACTGTGACACTGAGCTCTGGGGATGTGACACTGAGCTCTGGGGCTGTGGCACTGAGCCCTGGCGCTGTGACACAGCTCTGGGGATGTGACACTGAGCTCTGGGGATGTGACACTGAGCTCTGGAGCCGTGACACCGAGCTTTGGGGCTGTGACACAGCTCTGGGGATGTGACACTGAGCTCTGGGGATGTGACACTGAGCTCTGGGGCTGTGACACAGCTCTGGGGATGTGACACTGAGCTCTGGCACTGTGACACTGAGCTCTGGGGCTGTGACACTGAGCTCTGGGGATGTGACACTGAGCTTTGGGACTGTGACACTGAGCTCTGGTGCTGTCCCCATGTCCCCTGTGGCTGTGACACTGAGCTCAGGGCTGTGACACTGAGCTTTGGGGCTGTGACACTGAGCTCTGGGGCTGTGGCACTGAGCTCTAGGGATGTGACACTGAGCTCTGGCGCTGTGACACTGAGCTCTGGGACTGTGACACTGAGTTTGGGGCTGTGGCACTGAGCTCTGGCGCTGTGACACTGAGCTCTGGGGATGTGACACTGAGCTCTGGCACTGTGACACTGAGCTTTGGGGCTGTGACACTGAGTTTGGGGCTGTGACACTGAGCCCTGGGGATGTGACACTGAGATCTAGGGATGTGACACCGAGCTTTGGGGCTGTGACAGTGAGCTCTGGGGATGTGACACAGCTCTGGGACTGTGGCACTGAGCTCTGGTGCTGTGACACTGAGTTTGGGGCTGTGACACTGAGCTCTGGGGCTGTGGCACTGAGCTCTGGGGCTGTGACACTGAGCTTTGGGGATGTGACACTGAGCTCTGGAGCTGTGACACTGAGCTCTAGGGATGTGACACTGAGCTCTGGGGCTGTGACACTGAGCCCTGGGGCTGTGACACTGAGTTTGGGGCTGTGACACTGAGCTCTGGGACTGTGACACTGAGCCTTGGGGCTGTGACACTGAGCTCTGGAGCTGTGACACTGAGCTCTAGGGCTGTGACACTGAGCTTTGGGGCTGTGACACTGAGCTCTGGGGATGTGACACAGCTCTGGGACTGTGACACTGAGTTTGGGGCTGTGACACTGAGCTCTGGGGCTGTGACACTGAGCTCTGGGGATGTGACACTGAGCTTTGGGGCTGTCCCCATGTCCCCTGGGACTGTGACACCGAGCTCAGGGATGTGACACTGAGCTTTGGGGCTGTGACACTGAGCTCTAGGGATGTGACACTGAGCTCTGGGGCTGTCCCCATGTCCCCTGGGGCTGTGACACTGAGTTTGGGGCTGTGACACTGAGCTCTGGGACTGTGACACTGAGCCTTGGGGCTGTGACACTGAGCTCTAGGGATGTGACACTGAGTTTGGGGCTGTGACACTGAGCTCTAGGGATGTGACACTGAGCTTTGGGGCTGTGACACTGAGCTCTGGGGCTGTGACACTGAGCTCTGGCGCTGTGACACTGAGTTTGGGGCTGTGACACTGAGCTCTGGCGCTGTGACACGGAGTTTGGGGCTGTGACACTGAGCTCTGGGACTGTGACACTGAGCTCTGGGACCGTGACACTGAGTTTGGGGCTGTGGCACTGAGCTCTAGGGATGTGACACTGAGCCTCGGGGCTGTGACACTGAGCCCTGGGGCTATGACACTGAGCTCTGGGGATGTGACACTGAGCTCTGGGGCTGGGACACTGAGCCCTGGGGCTGTGACACTGAGCTCTGGGGATGTGACACTGAGCTCTGGGCTGTCCCCATGTCCCCTGGGGATGTGACACTGAGCTTTGGGGCTGTGACACTGAGCTCTAGGGATGTGACACTGAGTTTGGGGCTGTGACACTGAGCTCTAGGGATGTGACACTGAGCTTGGGGCTGTGACACTGAGCCTTGGGGCTGTGACACTGAGCTCTGATGCTGTGACACTGAGCCTTGGGACTGTGACACTGAGTTTGGGGCTGTGACACTGAGCTCTAGGGATGTGACACTGAGCTTTGAGGCTGTGACACTGAGCTCTGGGACTGTGACACTGAGCTCTGGGGATGTGACACTGAGCTTTGGGGCTGTGACACTGAGCTTTGGGGCTGTGACACTGAGCTTTGGGGCTGTCCCCATGTCCCCTGGGGCTGTGGCACTGAGCTTTGGGGCTGTGACACTGAGTTTGGGGCTGTGACACTGAGTTTGGGGCTGTGACACCGAGCCCTGGGGCTGTGACACCGAGCTCTGGGGCTGTGACACTGAGCTCTGGGGCTGTCCCCATGTCCCCTGGGGCTGTGACAACCGAGTTTTGGGGCTGTGACACCTTTGGGGCTGTGACACCTTTGGGGCTGTGGCATCGAGCTTTGAGGTTGTCCCCACGTCCCCTGTGCTGTCCCTGCTGCTGCTGCCCCCGTGGCTGCCAGGGGTGACAGTGACCTGCCAACCCTGGATGCCACCTGGACGCTCTTTAATGCTGACTGGTGGCAAAGCTGAATGGCAGCTCTGCTTTGCTCTTTGCTCAGTGATTCCCCCAGGAGTTCCTTTGCGTTGAAACCACCGTTAAATTGTCCCATGGGATAATGAGGGAACACAAAGCCTGGTTGGAAAACCAAACCACACCGTGGGAAAGGTGGGATGAACCCTTCTTATTTTCAGGTCCAACCCTTTCCAGCAAAGCCACAGGCACCAGGGACATCCCAAGGCCCCCCCTTCTGCTCACTTGGAATTCTTTTGGGCTGTTTGTTTTGTCCTGAGGATTCCGAGTTGGGGGCAGTGGTGTTTTTCCTCTGGAGAGGTGTTTGCTGTGCAAATGTCTTCATTTGGGTGCAGCCCTTCCTTGGCTTACAAGGAGCACAGCCTGGAATAAATGGGAAGGATGTGGGGAGGGAGATGTCCCTGGGAAGGTGATTTCCCCCTCCCCTTGGCACTGCCATCCCACCTGGCCCGGAGGAGCTGCACCAAGGCAGAGGGGCCTGAAATCACAATCAGGCTCTGAATCACCTGAAAAACACCAAAAATAAATTAATGGCTTCTTGATAGCATTGCAGGAATCTGGAAACTCCTAAAAACATTCTGGGGGGTGCTGGGGAGGATGAAACAGGAAAGCCTTATAAATATGACTGCCTGGCAAAAGATTTTGAGAATGTAGAAACTAAAACTGAGATTGAAATGAAAGCAAGCTCTGAGATCCCTGAGTTACTGAACAAATGGAAAACAATGGTGTGGCCGGCTGAAGGTGATCCCCTTTGGATGGAACAACACCCTCTGCCTGCAGACAGCCCCAAGGGGCAGAGCAGACCCTGCCAGCTCGGCAGAAGGGCCCAAAGAGGAGTTTTTAGGGTTTAAAACCACTCCAAAGAGGAGTTTTTAGGGTTTAAAACTACTCCAAAGAGGAGTTTTTAGGGATTCCAAAGAGTGGGTTTTAGGCTTAGCAGAAGGGGCCCAAAGAGGAGTTTTTAGGGTTTAAAATGTAGCACAGGATGGTGATGTAGTGATTCTTACAGGCTGTATGGAAATGCTGTAGGGTTTGTGTCTTGTACTGGATTGGTCAGTGAGAATCAGAATATTCAACACAGAAGATGATTTATGGTATTGGAACGAGAACTTTGCTCTCTTAGCTTTTGCCTCTTATCTCTTACTTTTCTATGCTCTTACCCCTTTTACTGTATTATGCTTTTGCTCTCTCACCCTCTCACCCTCTCTACCCCTCTCTTCTCTCAGTCCTGCTCCAGCTGTTCCTGGCAGCTCCCAGCAGCTCCCTGCACTTGGCCCTTTGCAATGAACCCCAAATTCTGTGACCTGGCTTCAGAGATCTCTCGTCTCCATCCATCCCAACCCCGTTGCTCCTACAGGGGGGTGAGAGCTGGACAGGACCCAGAGCCCTCTGAGCCTGGGCTGAGCCCCCCCGAGGGCGTTTCTGCCCCTGTGCCCAGGTGAGACCCCACCTGCAGAGCACAAGGAGGAGCTGGAGCTGCTGCAGAGAGCCCGGAGGAGGCTCCGGGATGAGCAGAGGGATGGAGCAGCTCTGCTGGCAGGAAAGGCTGGGAGTGTGACGGTGGTCACAAGGGTTTTCAGGGTGAAGGAGAGACAAGAATGTTGACTCGATGATCAGAAGGCTTGATTTATTATATTATGATGTATATGTTACATTAAGACTATGCTAAAAGACATAGAAAGAGAGAAGCTCCTCAGAAAGGCTACACTAAGAATAGAATAGAAAAGAATGTTCAACAAAGAAGCTCTCCCGGACTCTGTCCCAGAGAGCACCATCCTTGATTGGCCATTAATTATAAACATCTAAGCTGGGCCAATCACAGGTGCCCCTGTTACGTTCCACAGCAGCAGATAATCATTGTTTACATCTTGTTGCTGAAACTTCTCAGCTTCAGCTGGAAAAATCCTAATGAAAGGATTTTTATGAGGAGATGTCTGCAACATGGGAGAATTTGGATTATCTAGCCTGGAGAAGAGAAAGCTCTGGGGCGGCCTTCCAGCGCCTGAAGGAGCAGGAAGGATGAGAGGAGACAATTTCCAAGGGTCTGGAGCGCCAGGACAAGGGGGAATGTCATCCCCCCGGGGATGGATGGGACATTGGGCAGGAATTGTTCCCTGCGAGTGGAGGGAAGGGCTGGGATGGATTTCCCAGAGCAGCTGTGGCTGTCCCTGGATCCCTGGCAGTGCCCAAGGCCAGGTTGGATGGGGCTTGGAGCCTGGCACAGTGGGAGGTGTCTCTGCCATGGCAGGGGTGGGACTGGATGGGCTTTAAGGTCCCTTCCCACTCAAACCCTCCCATGGTTCTATGGAAATCCAAGGTTTTCACACAATCCCCTGGCTTCGAGCGCCCAAGGTTTCACAGCAGAACACTGGGGAGAGCTGGGGAATGGGAAAATCCATTTCCCCCCCGTTCTGCCTCTGAAACTCAGAGCAAATGCACCAAGGAACTTCTCAGCTTTAAAAATCTTCACTGGGGAGTTAAAGAGACCCGTGCTGGGCAATTCCCTTGTGCCATCAGATCTGAAGCTGAAGGTTCTTGCACTGAGGGGTGCCTGGAAATGTGGGCTTTGCCTTTGGATTCCTGGGAAGTTTGGATAAAACTTGAAAGAGAATCTCCATTCTCTCCAGCAGATCCTTTGGCAGAGAGAGCCCTGGGAACAGAAGAGTTTTGGGGTGTTTGGCTTCCCCCTGGAGCACCAGCACCCTCTGGGATGGTCTGTGGTCATTTCCTACACCTGGCCCTGCCTCCTCCTCTTGCCCTCCTGGCTCCTCAAGGAAAACACACTTGGGAAATATTTCTCCATCTACAAATAGATCCATAAAAATAACGATGTAAAATAATGACAAACCCGATCCCAGGCAGGTCATGGCATTGCAGGGACGTGACTGCTGGAGGCTCACACAGCCTCTGGATTGGGACTGGGAAGTTTGGAAAGGTCAGGCCAAGAAATCCCAAGCAGAGAACTCAGCTCTGCCCCACCTGAGGTGACCCTGGGCTGGTCTCTGTCCTCCCTGTCCCACAGGTGTGACCAGGGGCTCAAGGGGTTTGTCCTCTGCTGGCATTTCCAAGGAACAGCTGGGTTTGGGCTTCTCCAGGCCATGGTTTTACTTCCATGTTCTCCCAGTGGTTTCCCCATTTCCCCACAGGAGGCAGAAACCCCTCAGGCACTGGGATCAAGGTGGGTGCTCCCAGGTTCTCCCAGATTCCCTGAGCAGGGGTTTGGATGCTCCTGGGTCCCTACAACAGGTGAGGGATCAGTGGGCAGGTGTGGCAATGCTCCATCCCAGAGCTGGAACGGGCAAGGGAGGGAATTCCTTGGGATTAACTTCAAATTGTGGGAGAAATTGTGAGGAGCACGACCAGGGCATGGCCCCTGGGCTGGGCTCTGCTGAGACCCCTCAAATCCGGGGGTCCCCTTGGGCCCCACTGCCAGGAGAGACCCCGAGGGGCTGGAGCGTGTCCAGGGCTGGGAATGGAGCTGGAGAAGGGCTGGAGCGCCAGGGAAGGGTCTGGAGAGCTTCTGAGGGACTTGGGCAGGGCTGAGCCTGGAGAACAGGAGGCTCAGGGGGGACCTTGTGGCTCTGCACAGCTCCTGGCAGGAGGGGACAGCCAAGGGAAGTGGCCTCAGGCTGTGCCAGGAGAGGTTTAGTTGGATATTGGGGAAATTTCCTCAATGGAAAGGGTTTTCCAGGGCAGGGGTCCCATCCCTGGGGGGGATTTCAAAGCTGTGGCACTTGGGGACATGGTCAGGGGTGGGGAAATGCTTGGGCTGGGTGGTCTCCCAGGCATTTTCCAACTGAAACAATTCCATGGTTCCAGGAACATGGAACAAGCAGCAAGGACAAGGAGAGGGATGTGGGTGCGTGCAAAATGCTCTGGAGTTTGTGCAGCTCTGCAGAAGGATCAGCCCAAAGCTGAGGCACCCCTGACCCCAAGGTGGCAGAGGGGGAAAACCTCGTGATCTTGGGAATGCTTCAAATCCTGGCTCTGACATCCAAGTTTCAGCCCCCTGGCTGAGGGGTCTGGGGTCTGGGAGGTGACTTTATATCGATTATTTACCATAAATGTGTCAGTGTTTTCCATGAATGTGTCAGTATTTGATCCCTGTGTCCGAATTCAGGGGCTAAAAGGGAATTTAAAGCGCTTTGTTGGAAAGAGGAGAGCCATTGTCAGATATTAAACCTCAGGTTCAGGCCCTGTGGGACTTAAACATCATCAGGGTAAATAATAAATGAAATGCTTCGATCTGGAGAAGAGACATGGAACGCACCAACATTAATTTAAATAAATAACTGAATTCAGCTGTGGCTTTTTCCACAGCAGAGCATGCCCAGGGTGACTTCTGGAAAAGTCTGCTGGGATTTTCCTGCAGACATACATGGATTAATTTTCCTTTAAAAAGCATCAAAAAAACAAAATTACTTTTAAAAGCGAGCATTTGATGACAGAAATACAATTTGACACTGGGGTTGATTTAAAACGTGATTTTATTGCCATTGCTGAGAACAGAGGGAATTTTTGAGAAGCCTCTTCTGAGCTAAAATTCAGATTCAGCATCCAGGAGCAAAGGGAAGCAGAGTCCCTGTTTTGGGTGGATCAAACCAGGGCTGGAAGCGCTGCCCCGGCAAAGCCCTCTGGGGCTGTTTGCACGGGTTGGCTGTGGGCAAACACCAGGTCTGGGCCAGATCAAAGCTGGGCTCCCTCCTCACCCCTGCAGCAACAGCCACTCCAACACCTGAGGAAGAGCACGGGGAGGAAGGCAAGGATGGATCTGGTGGGAGGAGGGGATGGTCATGGAGCAGAGTGAAGAGCATCCTGTGGTGGGGGGTGTCCTGTCAGAACAGGGGGAGGGAAACGATCCAGAACGATCCATGAATCGCCCTTATGATTGGAATTGGGCCCAGTCTCATTGAATATTCCTGCAACAGCCTTTCCAGAGAAATCCTGGTGGGGCTGACACTGGTGGGGCAATGCTGGAGACGCTGCTGGGATCCACTCTGGGACGGGAGAACGCGGGGCAGAGCAAGGGAAATGGGGTTAAATCAACGGCTGAAAGAGCAAAGTTCACCAAAAACCAACCCAAATTCCTTGGCCAGGCTGAGGACCAGGTCCTGAGAGGGCAGAGGGAAGGGCTGGGAGGGGTTTGGACGGTCCAGAGTGATGTAGCCATGAGAAAGGGATGTGAGAAGTGAGTGATGGAGATGAGAGGGAATTCCTGGCTGGGAGGGTGGGGAGGCCCTGGAATGGAATTCCTGGAGCAGCTGTGGCTGCCCCTGGATCCCTGGCAGTGCCCAAGGCTGGGTCGGACAGGGCTTGGAGCAGCCTGGGAGAGTGGGAGGTGTCCCTGCCCACGGCAGGGGTGGGACTGGGTGGGGTTTGAGGTCCCTTCCCATCCAACCCATTCCATGATCCGGATTCTTCACACCTGGAACACGCTGGGTGTGAGATCTTCCCTTAGTGTGTTCCAGGTGATCCGAGCGTCCAAGGGGAACAGGACCAGATGAAAGAAGGGAAAATCAGGGAGAGAGAGGAAGGACAACCCTGGCCCAACAATGAGGTGGGTCTGAATCTGGGCTGTAACCTGGGTTTGTTGTTTCACAGGAGGGAGGATTTGCAAGTGCTCCCCAGTGGGGCCTGCAGGGACTCACAGCCGTGCTCCCAATCCCATCTTGCCAGGAAAGCCCCCGGTGGGAGCACCTCCGTGTCCTGTGGTGGGTGGGAAATGGCACCTGGGTCCCTTTCACAGCAGAACCTGTCATGTGTGGCACTCGTGGCTCAGAGTGAGCGCTCCTGCTCCTGCTCCTGCTCCTGCCTGTGAGCCCAGAGCCGAGCAGGGACCCAGGACAGGAGCAGAGCGCAGCAGCAATGAGGCATCGGGTGGAACCTCCACACCCAGGGTAATGAACACTCTTCAGGCTCCACGGAGCTCTCCGGGAGGGAACAGCCCCAGCCAAGCTCCGTGTCCTGCGAGGGGCGCGAGGGACGGGGCATCCTGGGGAGATCCCTTGTTCCTGCGGGGTTGGGATTTACTGGCTCTCCCCCAGATCAGAAACCCCCCGGGCATGGGGAGAGCTGGGGACAGGAGGTGGGTGGGACCAGCACAGCATCTCCCCAGGAGAGGAGTCAGCTTCAGTGCCCCAGGAGAAACGAGGGAGAGAGAGGGGACGGGTGAGATGCTCCTCTGGACCAGCACTGAAACCACGCCAGAGGTTTCCAGCTCCTCTCTCGGCCCAGGGAGGGTTTGGCTACACCTTCTCAGACATGCCCCTGGGCAGGGTCTGGGGGGAGTGCAGCTCCACGGACTGGCGCCGCCGGGCCTCGCGCTCGGCCCAGTCCTGCTCGGGCTCGCAGCCCTTGAGGATGGCCAAGCGCTCCGAGAGGGTTTTGGCCTGTGGGAACAGCACGAAGTTGTAGAGGATGGAGGCTGCTGCAGCCCCGATCAGGGGGCCCACCCAGAACACCTGGAGAGGAGAGGAGAGAAAAGTGGGGTGAGCAAAACCCAGCCTGGCTTTGGAGGGTGGGGGGGAGCTGGGATCTCTGAGGGGCATTCCAGGGGCTTGGGTTCCCTCCTGGGGACAAAACACAAAGTCAGCTCTGCTTTGGCCATCGCTGGAGATCTGAGCTCCCCTCCAGTGCTGGGATATTCCCAACCATCCTATTTCCACCATTCCCCCTCTGCTCAGACTCTGCAATCATGACAGGCCCATTGTGAACGTGCTGAGTGATGTGGCATCATCTGGAGGAGCATTTCCCTACCCACTCATGGATTGCTGCGGGAGGAGGAGCAGCAGGAGGAGGAGGAGGAGGCACCTGCCTGGGCCAGACACCTTGGTGACATCAGGAGCCGCCACAGCTCTGCCTCCTGCCAGGCTCTTTGTAGATGAAAACAATAAAATCACGGAATCTCCTGAGCTGGAAAGGACCCACAAGGATGCTCAAAATCCAGCTTCTGGCCCTGCTCAGGACAACCACCACCAATCCCACCCTGTGCCTGAGAGCATTGCCGAAATGCTCCTGGAGGTCCAGCAGGCTCAGAGCCATGGGCATTCCCTGGGGAGCCAGGGAGCGTTCCCAAAGGTGCGCCTAGATCCAGGAACCAGGAAAGTTCCCCGGGACCCCCGGGACTGGCAGCAGCTCCACTCTCCATTGGTTTTGTTCCCTGTGCCAAGTCATGTCAACAGACCTCACAACCCTGATCCTGTTGCAAACGCTCCCGGTTTGAAGTTTGGAAAAGCCAATTAAGCAGCCAGCAGCCCCACCTCCTTCTCCTAATCTCTCCATCTCTCCTCCAGCTGGGAGCTGGCATGGAAATGCCTGGAATTTGTCTGGCTTGATGAGTTTCGAGGAATATTGGCAGTGTGGGGGCCTTCATCCACCCCAACCCAACCCAACCCGCCGAGTTCTCACCCAGTGGTCGCTGAAGTCTCCGACGACGACCGCGGGGGCGAAGGACCTGGCGGGGTTCATGGAGCAGCCGGTGTAGCGGATCTGCCGGGAACACCACGGCTGCTGTCAGCACCGAGCCCTTCCACCTCGTTTTAAAAACGCTGGGGGTGTCATTAGGGTGACAGCTGAGCTGCTGCTTCACCCCTCAGCACTCACTCCCGTTCCAGGAAAAGGGATCCCAGGAACGCCTGAGTCAGCCCTGGGAGGCGGCTAGAGCTCGTGTGTCCCAGGGGTGCTGCGCTGCAGCCTCCCGGGGAGCTGCGGGGATGAGCTCCCAGTCCTGCAGAAAATTCCCTCTCATGCCTCTGAGGACAGGAGAAGAACAGTCCCATGGACACAGGGGCTCGTGGGGCACTGAGGATGGAAGGTGTGATGTTGGGGAAGATGAAACAGGAAAGCCTTATCAATATGACTGCCTGGCAAAAGATTTTTGAGATTATAGAAACTATCAGCGAGATTGAAATGAAAGCAAGCTTTGAGATCCCTCAGTTACTGAACAACTGGAAAACAATGGGTGTGGCTGGCTGAAGGTGATCCCCTTTGGATGGAACAACACCCTCTGCTTGCAGACAGCTCCAATGGGCAGAGCAGACCCTGCCCAGCTCGGCAGAAGGGCCTGAAAGAGGAGTTTTTAGGGTTTAAAACCACTCCAAAGCGGAGTTTTAGGGTTTAAAGCTACTCCAAAGAGGAGTTTTTAGGGATTCCAAAGAGGAGTTTTTAGGCTTAGCAGAAGGGGTCCAAAGAGGAGTTTTTAGGGTTTAAAATGTAGCACGGGATGGTGATGGTAGTGATCCTTACAGGCTGTATGGAAATGCTGTAGGGTTTGTATCTTTGTACTAGATTGGTCAGTGAGAAATCAGAATATTCAACACAGAAGAAGATTTATTGTATTGGAACGAGAACCTTGCTCCTTCTTAGCTCTTACCCCCTCATAGCTCTTGCCTCTTACCCTGTTTATTCTCTTACCCCCTTTTGTTCTTTTACCCTTTTACTCTCTTACCCTCTCATCCCTCTCTACCCCTCTCTGCTCTCAGTCCTGCTCCAGCTGTTCCTGGCAGCTCCCAGCAGCTCCCTTGCACTTGGCCCTTTGCAATAAACCCCAAATTCCACAACCTGGCTTCAGAGATCTCTCGTCTCCGTCCGTCCTGACCGTCCTACCCCCCGACACTCCTGCAGTGTGGTGTGACCAACAGCATTTTCCTGAGTGCACTGGGTCTGGGGGCTGCTTTTGGGCCATGGCCCAGGTGGGATTTTCCCTGAGCGTCCATCCCAAACACTCCCCAGGCTCATCCTGCAACTTGGGAGCCCCAGTAGCCAATGCCCTCTCCTCCAGGAGAGATCCCACAGATCCCTGGAACTCCCAGTGGGATTCAAGGAGAGGCGGAGTCCAAGGGATTGTGTCTGTGGCCAACTGGATCCTTCCTCTGGCTTCAGGCCCCACAACAGGGGACATTTTTCGGCACCAATATGAAAAGAACAAAAATCTCTCCAGCTGAAGAAGTGGCTCAATGAGAAATAGTTGATGGACCTCAGGAAATTTCAGCCCTAAAACCAGAGGAGGAAGACGAGTCCTGCCTTCATCCCCTGCTCCCCGGAGAGGAGCCTTGGAGCAGCAGAGTCCAGCGGGTGCTGAGCTTGGAGTTTTTCATGTTAAGGCTGAGCTCAGGCCACAGCTCTCCCATGGCTTTGGTGGGATTTTTTCCCTCTCTCTACTGGAAGAACCACAGGTTGCATATCCCCCCCCATCAAGCCCCGGAGATGGCAGCCAAACCACCCTGGGGCATAAACAAAAAAAGAACCCCAGAAGTGCCGAGTTTGTGGGCCATCCACTTCACCCCGAGGAGGTGCCCCCACGGCCACCGAGAGGCCGATGAGAGGGCAGGGGAGCCCAGGTTGTCCTCACGCTCGCTCGTTCGTGGAAGCAAAGACGCACAGGACCAGCTGGAAGGTGAGGAACAGCTCCACCGTCACCGCCCTGCCCCGTTGTGGTCTCATTGTGCAGCTGGAAGGGGAGGAAAAACATGTTCCTAAATCCAGGTTCTGTGAGCGGATGGGAAATATGGAGGAGGAATCCAGAAATCAGGGGGAGCCAAAGGAGACAGGGGAGATTTTTGGCACAATAAGAAAAACTTCCCAGGTAGAAGAAGTGCTCAATGGGAAATTGCTTGATTGACCTGTCAGGAAATTTTATTGGCACATTTTTGGTATTTTTCCCCATTTCTTTTTGTTTTCCTCCTACTCAAAATGCCTTTTGGAAAGTTGGCAAGTTGCATTTTGAAGACATTGAAAAGAAATATTTTGGCATGAAAAAAAAGAAAAATAAATCCCTTTCAACACTTTTTTTTGACTCAGAGAATTTGTCAGGTCTGATCTGGAGCTGATCCTCCAGCTCAGTCCCTTCTTTTCCTTGTCCCCTCCCAAATCTAATCCCATTGCTTGGCAATCCCAGGAAGGTCCTAAGTGCCCTCCTGCCCGAGCTCCAGAGTCAGATCTTCTTCATTCTCCTCCCCAGCATTCCACCTCCCCTTTTTACAGGAGTGATCTGCGCAGGCAGCCACACCATGAACAGCTCACAGGGGAAAAAAAGCCTTCTCAAAATCCCAAAATCCCCAGTTCCCACTTTAAGCTGCGAACCAACAAAGCTGACGAGTCTGAGTCTCCCTTAAGCGTCCCACTTTTATTAGCCTCAGTCATTACCAGCCTAAATCCCCTCATTCAGATCAAACCACAATCCCTCTTTTTCACCCTCTTAATCACTCTGGCAGCGCTGCTGAGTCCTGGCAGTGCCTCCCTGCTGTGGGAAAGGCAATTTCCATGTGCTGCTCCCAGCCCAGCTCCCTCTGGGGTTGGGTGATGCTGATCCTGGCAGCCGCCTGTGCCCCCCTGGGATGGGACAGGGGAATCCCTGGCGTTCAATTCCTTTCCCCTCTCCTGTGAGGAAGGGGGTGTTGGAGGCCAGGATACCACTGGAGAATCCCCCGTGGGGATCCTAAGCTTCCCTGGCTTTAAGTTTTTCCCTGAGATTCCTTGTGAAGCTTTGGGGAGTCCATGTGTTGGGTTTTGGGGGTTACCAGCTGGATCTGGTCTGACCATCCCTGCCGCAATGGAGGCAATGAGTTGGATCTAATGAAAATCTGGGATTTTCGACCCAAATCTCTGCTGTCCCCACCCCTTCAGCAGCCTGGGAATAGTGGCTGGGCCAAAGCAGAGCCAGGGGGGGGATTTACTGGTTTTCCCCAGAAAACCCCAATCCAGGGAATCCCTGGGTTTAGACCCAAATCTCTGCTGTCCCCCACCACTTCAGCAGCCTGGGAATTGTGGCTGGGGCCAAAGCAGAGTCATGGGGGGATTTACTGGTTTTCCTCCAAGTCTAGAAACCCCAATCCAGGGAATCCCTGGGTTTAGTCCCAAATCTCTGCTGTTCCCCACCACTTCAGCAGCCTGGGAATTGTGTCTGGGTGAAGGCAGAGCCAGGGGGGGATTTACTGGCTCTCCCCCAGATCAGAAACCCCAATCCAGGGAATCCCTGGGTTCAGTCCCAAATCTCTGCTGTCCCCACCACTTCACAGCCTGGGAATTGTGGCTTGGCCAAAGCAGAGTCATGGGGGGATTTACTGGCTACTCCCTCCAGATCAGAAACCCCAATCCAGGGAACTCTGGGTTTAAACCCAAAGTCTCTGCCTGTTCCCACCACTTCAGCAGCCTGGGAATTGTGGTTTGGCCAAAGCAGAGCCAGGGGGGGGATTTACTGGTTTTCCCAGAAAACCCAATCCAGGGAATCCCTGGGTTTAGACCCAAATCTCTGCTGTTCCCACCCACTTCAGCAGCCTGGGAATAGTGGCTGGGCCAAAGCAGGGACAGGGGAGGATTTACTGGTTTTCCCCCCAGATCAGAAACCCCAATCCAGGGAATCCCTGGGTTTAGACCCAAATCTCTCCTGTCCCCACCACTTCAGCAGCCTGGGAATTGTGGCTGGGTGAAGGCAGAGCCAGGGGGGGATTTACTGGCTCTCTCCCAGACCAGAAACCCCAATCCAGGGAATCTCTGGTTTAAACCCAAATCTCTGCTGTCCCCACCACTTTCAGCAGCCTGGGAATTGTATCTGGGTGAAGGCAGAGCCAAGGGAGGATTTACTGGTTTCCCCCCAGACCAGAAACCCCAATCCAGGGGAATCCCTGGGTCTCAGTCCCAAATCTCTGCTGGTCCCCACCACTTCACAGCCTGGGAATTGTGGCTGGGCCAAGGCAGGGCCAGGGGGGGGATTTACTGGTTTTCCCCCAGATCAGAAACCCCAATCCAGGGAATCCCTGGGTTTAGTCCCAAATTTCTGCTGTCCCCACCACTTCAGCAGCCTGGGAATGGTGTCTTGGTGAAGGCAGAGTCATGGGGGGATTTACTGGTTTTCCCAGAAAACCCCAATCCAGGGAATCCCTGGGTTTAGACCCAAATCTCTGCTGTCCCCACCACTTCAGCAGCCTGGGAATTGTGGCTGGGCCAAAGCAGAGCCAGGGGGGGAATTACTGGCTCTCCCCCTCAGATCAGAAACCCCCAGGCATGGGGAGAGCTGGGGGACAGGAGGTGGCTGAGGAGTCCTGGGAGAGGAGTCAGCTTCAGTGCCCCCAGGAGAAACGGAGGGAGATGCTCCTCTGGACCTGCACTAAAACCACGCCAGAGGAATCTAAATCCAGGGAATCCCTGGGTTTAGTCCCAAATCTCTGCTGTCCCCACCACTTCAGCAGCCTGGGAATTGTGTCTGGGTGAAGGCAGAGCCAGGGGGGGATTTACTGGTTTTCCCCAGAAAACCCCAATCCAGGGAATCCTCTGGGTTTAAAACCAAATCTCTGCTGTTCCCACCACTTCAGCAGCCTGGGAATTGTGTCTGGGTGAAAGGCAGAGCCAGCGGGGGGGATTTTACTGGTTTTCCCCAGATCAGAAACCCCAATCGAGGGAATCCCTGGGTCTTAAACCCAAATCTCTGCTGTCCCCACCACTTCAGCAGCCTGGGAATTGTGGCTGAGGCCAAGGCAGAGCCAGGGGGGGGATTTTACTGGCTCTCCTCCAAGTCAGAAAACCCCCAATCCAGGGAATCCCTGGGTTTAGACCCAAATCTCTGCTGTTCCCACCACTTCAGCAGCCTGGGAATTGTGTCTGGCTGAAGGCAGAGCCAGGGGGGGATTTACTGGTTTTCCCAAAAAAAACCCAATCCAGGAAATCCCTGGGTTTAGACCCAAATCTCTGCTGTTCCCACCACTTCAGCAGCCTGAGGAATTGTGTCTGGGTGAAGGCAGAGCCAGGAAAAAGGCTGCCTGTACCCACACCTGAGGGGAAACTGGGAATGAGCCTGGGACAAGAGGGATGCAGAGGTGGTGCTTTGGATGTGTCCTTCCTCCCTGGCAGCCCCCAAAATCCAAGTGCCCCCCCCTGAGTACAATCCCAGGAAAAATGAGATGGTTTGTATTCTTTTTTTTTTACCCCCCCCCCCCCCCCCCCCCCCCCCCCCCCCCCCCCCCCCCCCCCCCCCCCCCCCCCTTTTTTTCCCCCCCCCCCCCCCCCCCCCCCCCCCCTTTTCTTTTTTTCTTTATCCTCCCCCCCCCCCCCCCCCCATTTACTCGACTCCAAGGGTGTGTGCAGCAGGGGCTGGGCTGTGGCATTCAGAGGCTTCCCCACCAGGAATTCCGGGAATTTTGGGATCCCTGCTGGAGGTTTTGGGGAGCTGAGGGGGTTTTTAGGGATTGTTGGGTGGATCGGGGATGGAATTCCCCATGAAACTCCCCCGATTTTGGGCCTCTCCTGGTTCTCTGAGGAAAATCCCAGTGAGAATCTTGGAGGATACTGGGGGATCCCAGTGGGAATTTTTGGGGAATTCCGTGAATTCTGGGATCCCCAGCTGGAGGTTTTTGGGGCAGCTGAGGGGGTTTTAAGGGATTTTCAGGTAGATTTGGGATGGAATTCTCCAAATTTTGGGCCTCTCCTGGTTCTCTGAGGAAAAATCCCAGTGGGAATCTTGGGGAATCCTGGGAATTTTGGGGAATTCTGAGGATTTTTGGGAATTTTGGGGAATTCTGGGATCCCCAGCTGTAGGTTTTGGGGAGCTGAGGGGGTTTTTTAGGGATTTTTGGGTGGATTTAGGATGAAATTCTCATGGAATTCCCCTAGTTTTGGGGCCTCTCCTGGTTCTTTGAGGAAAATCCAGTGGGAATCTTTGGGAATTCTGGGAATTCTGAGTTGAGCTGGAGGTTTCGGGGCAGCTGAGGGGGCTTTTAGGGATTTTTTGGTGGATTTGAGATGGAATTCCCCTGATTTTGGTCTTCTCCTGGTTCTCTGAAGAAAATCCCTGTGGGAATCTTGTAGAATCCCAAGAATTTTGGGGAATTCCAGGAATTTTTGGGATTCAATTCTGGGACTTCCATCGGGAGGTTTTGGGGCAGCTGAAGGCATTTTTAGGGATTTTTGGGCAGACTTGGGATGGAATTCCCCCAGTTTTGGGCCTCTCCTGGTTCTCTGAGGAAAATCTCAGTGGGAATCTTGTAGAATCCCAAGAATTTTGGGGAATTCCAGGAATTTTTGGGAATTCTGGGATCCCCAGCTGGAGGTTTTGGGGCAGCTGAGGGGGGTTTGGGGGGATTTTTGGGTGGATTTGGGATGGGATTTCCCCAATTTTAGGCCTCTCCTGGTTCTCTGAGGAAAATCCCAGTGGGAATCTTTGGGAATTCTGGGATATCCATTCGGGGGGTTTCAGGGCAGCTGAGGGGGTTTTTAGGGATTTTTGGGTGGATTTGGGATGGAATTCCCCTGATTTTGGGCTTCTCCTGGTTCTCTGAGGAAAATCCCAGTGGGAATCTTGTAGAATCCCAAGAATTTTGGGGAATTCCAGGAATTTTTGGGATTCAATTCTGGGATATCCATCAGGAGGTCTTGGGGCAGCTGAGGGTGTTTTTAGGGATTTTTGGGCAGACTTGGGATGGAATTGCCCCAATTTCGGGCCTCTCCTGGTTCTCTGAGGAAAATCCCAGTGGGAATTTTGGGGAACTCTGGGATATCCATTCGGGGGGTTTCGGGGCAGCTGAGGGATTTTTGGGTGGATTTGGGATGGAATTCCCCTGATTTTGGGCTTCTCCTGGTTCTCTGAGGAAAATCCCAGTGGGAATCTTGTAGAATCCCAAGAATTTTGGGGAATTCCAGGAATTTTTGGGATTCAATTCTGGGACTTCCATTGGGAGGTTTTGGGGCAGCTGAGGGGGTTTTTAGGGATTTTTGGGTGGATTTGAGATGGAATTTCCCCAATTTTGGGCCTCTCCTGGTTCTCTGAGGAAAATCCAGTGGGAATTTTGGGGAACTCTGGGATATCCATTGGGACGTTTCGGGGCAGCTGAGGGGATTTTTTGGGATTTTTGGGTGGATTTGAGATGGAATTTCCCCAATTTTGGGCCTCTCCTGGTTCTCTGAGGAAAATCCCAGTGGGAATCTTGTAGAATCCCAAGAATTTTGGGGAATTCCAGGAATTTTGGGGATTCAATTCTGGGATTTCCATCGGGAGGTTTTGGGGCAGCTGAGGGTATTTTTGGGTGGATTTGGGATGGAATTCCCCTGATTTTGAGCCTCTCCTGGTTCTCTGAGGAAAATCCCAGTGGGAATCTTTGGGAACTCTGGGATCCCCATCTGGAGGTTTTGGGGCAGCTGAGGGGGTTTTTAGGGGCTTTTGGGTGGATTTGGGATGAAATTCGCACAGAATTCCTCAAATTTTGGGCCTCTCCTGATTCTCTGAGGAAAATCCCAGTGGGAATCTTTGAGAATTCTGAGATCTTGAGCTGGAGGTTTTGGGGCAGCTGAGGGGGCTTTTAGGGATTTTTGGGTGGATTTGGGATGGAATTTTCCCAATTTTGGGCCTCTCCTGGTTCTCTGAGGAAAATCCCAGTGGGAATCTTGTAGAATCCCAAAAATTTTGGGGAATTCCAGGAATTTTTGGGATTCAATTCTGGGATCCCCAGCTGGAGGTTTTGGGGCAGCTGAGGGGGTTTTTGGGGCCTGCCGCCCCCGCGGCTCCCCAGGGCCCTGCCCGCTGTCCCCGGGCCGGCCTCACCTTGCTGAGGGCCCCCGCGCCGCGGCCTCACCTTGTTGAGGGCCTCACCTTGTTGAGGGCCAGGCCCTGGCGGGCGCTGGCCGGGGTCACCTCGTGCAGGATGGCGGCGCCCACGACGCCCCCCAGCAGCTGCGCCGCCACGTAGAAGAGAGCGCGGAGCAGGGAGAGCTGCGAGCCCAGCAGGCAGCCCAGGGTCACGGCGGGGTTGATGTGGGCGCCGCTGACGTGGCCCAGGGCCTGCACCAGCGTCCCGATGGCCAGCCCGAAGGCCAGCGCGATCTGCAGCGTGCTCGGGGGCCGGCGCCGAGGGCCAGTTCAGCGCCGAGCCCAGGCCGAAGAGCACGAAGACCAGAGTGGCCAGGAACTCCGCCAGGACGGCCCTGGTGAAGGCGATGGAGCGCAGTTCCCACATCATGGGGCCTCCCAGCAGCGATCCTGCCCGCGGTGCCCTCGGTGCCCACCTCCTGCCGTGTCCCTGAGCGTGACCTGGGCCGACATTTATATACCTGGAGGAGGGGGGGGCTGCAGGATCAGCTGCTGAAGGGGATGGGATCACGGTCCCGGGAAATCTGATGCTTTTTTTCCTGCTGTGTTCCAGCTGAGGGAACATCAGATCCTGCCCCTTCTATTAGAGCCAGGGAATGCAGCGCTCGCTGCCCTGGGGAGGTCATAGATCAGCCTCCAGCAGTGCTGGGAAGGGACTGTTCCCCTTCTCCTGGGACTGACTGCTCCCCTTCCCCTGGGGACTGACTGCTCCCCTTCCCCTGGGACTGACTGCTCCCTTCTCCTGCTCCCCTTCCCCTGGGACTGACTGCTCCCCTTCCCCTGGGACTGACTGCTCCCCTTCCCCTGGGACTGACTGCTCCCCTTCTCCTGGGAAGGACTGCTCCCCTTCTCCTGGGACTGACTGCTCCCGTTCTCCTGGGACTGACTGCTCCCCTTCTCCTGGGACTGACTGCTCCCCTTCCCCTGGGACTGACTGCTCCCCTTCTCCTGGGAAGGACTGCTCCCCTTCTCCTGGGACTGACTGCTCCCCTTCTCCTGGGACTGACTGCTCCCCTTCCCCTGGGACTGACTGCTCCCCTTCTCCTGGGAAGGACTGCTCCCCTTCTCCTGGGACTGACTGCTCCCCTTCTCCTGGGGCTGACTGCTCC
Organism: Calcarius lapponicus; assembly: GCA_039654755.1. Lineage (NCBI taxonomy): Eukaryota > Metazoa > Chordata > Aves > Passeriformes > Fringillidae > Calcarius > Calcarius lapponicus. The sequence continues at coordinate 526,946 of JBBFKN010000072.1, read as the reverse complement.
CCTTCCCCTGGGACTGACTGCTCCCCTTCTCCTGGGACTGACTGCTCCCCTTCTCCTGGGCTCACCTACCTGGAAAGGACTGCTCCCCTTCTCCTGTTCCCCTTCTCCTGTTCCCCTTCTCCTGTTCCCCTTCTCCTGCTCCCCTTCTCCTGGGACTGACTGCTCCCCTTCCCCTGGGGCTGACTGCTCCCCTTCCCCTGGGCTCGCCTACCTGGGAAAGACTGCTCCCCTTTACCTGGGACTGACTGCTCCCCTTCTCCTGGGACTGACTCCCCCTTCCCCTGGGACTGACTGCTCCCCTTCCCCTGGGACTGACTGCTCCCTTCCCCTGGGACTGACTGCTCCCCTTCCCCTGGGACTGACTGCTCCCCTTCTCCTGGGACTGACTGCTCCCCTTCTCCTGGGGACTGACTGCTCCCCTTCTCCTGGGACTGACTGCTCCCCTTCCCCTGGGACTGACTGCTCCCCTTCTCCTGGGACTGACTGCTCCCCTTCTCCTGCTCCCCTTCTCCTGCTCCCCTTCTCCTGGGACTGACTGCTCCCCTTCTCCAGGCTCCCTTACCTGGGAAGGGCTTCTCCCCTTCTCCTGGGAAGGACTGCTCCCCTTCTCCTGCTCCCCTTCTCCTGCTCCCCTTCTCCTGCTCCCCTTCTTCTGGGCTCCCCTTCCCCTGGGAAGGACTGCTCCCCTTCTCCTGGGCTCTCTTTTCCCTGGGAAGGACTGCTCCCCTTCTCCTGCTCCCCTTCTTCTGGGCTCCCTTACCTGGAAAGGGCTTCTCCCCTTCTCCTGGGAAGGACTGCTCCCCTTCCTCTGAGCTCCCTTATCTAGGAAGGACTGCTGCCCTTCTCCTGCTCCCCTTCTCCTGGGCTCCCTTACCTGGGAAAGACTGCTCCCCTTCTCCTGGGACTGACTGCTCTCCTTCCCCTGGGCTCACCTACCTGGAAAGGACTGTTCCCCTTCTCCTGCTCCCCTTCTCCTGGGCTCTCTTTTCCCTGGAAAGGACTGCTCCCCTTCTCCTGCTCCCCTTCTCCTGGGCTCTCTTTTCCCTGGAAAGGACTGCTCCCCTTCTCCTGCTTCCCTTCTTCTGGGCTCCCCTTCCCCTGGGAAGGACTGCTCCCCTTCTCCTGGGCTCCCTTACCTGGAAAGGGCTTCTCCCCTTCTCCTGGGAAGGACTGCTCCCCTTCCTCTGAGCTCCCTTACCTGGGATCTACCCCAGAGCTGCTCTTGCAGCTGGGCCCTGGGAGCATGGAGAGGGCAGGAAGCCAAGGGGGGTTTGTGGAGCTGGAGCTGAGGTTGGGTTGTGTTGAAAATCAGGCCGTGGGGCTGTGATTGAACAACCAAAAAATTCCAGGAGCATGGAGGGGTTCCTGGGGGTGTCCTGTGTGGGGCCTGGAGCTGGAGTCAATGATCCTGGAGGGATATTCCATGATTCCATGAACAGTGAGTGCAGGGGAGGCACAAAAGTGATCACTACAGTTCAGCTCCTCAGAGCACCAGAATTTTGCAGCCTGGGCACAGATTTCCCACCCAGGAAATTGGGAACTAATCCCAAAGCAAAGACTGTCAGAAATCCCCATGTGAAAATGTGACCCCGGAGCTGGAGCACCAACTGTGCCCTAATTATGGCCATTTTGGCCAACTCAGCTCTTCAGAATTGTCCTTTTCTTGGTGTCAATCCCAGAGTGAGAATTTCTTCTCTGGGATTTGGTTCTTCCCATCTGCTCCTTGCCCAGAAAGTTTCTTTCCCCTTTTCTCCATTTCCTGTCCCTGACGGATGTCTGCAAAACCTTTTCCTCACCTTGTCACTGGGGTTGGTGGCTTTACTGGAAATTGAGGAGCTGGCTTTTCCTTTCCAGAGCCATTTTGTCCCAGAGGGATGCAGACCAGCATGACCAAGTGTCTGTTTTTGGGCTCTAACAAAGGCTCTTGCTCTACAATAAACTGAATATTTTTCCCTTCCAGAGGAGCTGTGCAAGTGCCATGGCACCGATGTTCCATGTTGGTGGGATTATATCATGGGATGAGGGGTATCCCAGGCTGGAAGGGACCTTCTCCTGGGCTCCCCTTCTCCTGGGCTCCCTTACCTGGGAAGGACTACTCCCCTTCTCCTGCTTCCCTTCTTCTGGGCTCCCCTTCCCCTGGGAAGGACTGCTCCCCTTCTCCTGAGCTCCCTTACCTGGAAAGGGCTTCTCCCCTTCCCCTGGGAAGGACTGCTGCCCTTCCTCTGAGCTCCCTTACCTGGAAAGGACTGCTCCCTTTCTCCTGCTCCCCTTCTCCTGGGCTCTCTTTTCCCTGGGAAGGACTGCTCCCCTTCTCCTGAGCTCCCTTACCTGGAAAGGGCTTCTCCCCTTCCCCTGGGAAGGACTGCTCCCCTTCCTCTGAGCTCCCTTACCTGGGAAGGACTGCTCCCCTTCTCCTGCTCCCCTTCTCCTGCTCCCCTTCTCCTGCTCCCCTTCTCCTGCTCCCCTTCCCCTGCTCCCCTTCCCCTGGGCTCCCTTACCTGGGATCTACCCCAGAGCTGCTCTTGCAGCTGGGCCCTGGGAGCATGGAGAGGGCAGGAAGCCAAGGGGGGTTTGTGGAGCTGGAGCTGAGGTTGGGTTGTGTTGAAAATCAGGCCGTGGGGCTGTGACTGAACAAACAGAAAATCCAGGAGCATGGAGGGATTCCTGGGGGTGTCCTGTGTGGGGCCTGGAGCTGGAGTCAGTGATCCTTGAGGGTCTCTTCCAGCCGAGGATATTCCATGATTCCATGAACAGTGAGTGCAGGGGAGGCACAAAAGTGATCACTACAGTTCAGCTCCTCAGAGCACCAGAATTTTGCAGCCTGGGCACAGATTTCCCACCCAGGAAATTGGGAACTAATCCCAAAGCAAAGACTGTCAGAAATCCCCATGTGAAAATGTGACCCCGGAGCTGGAGCACCAACTGTGCCCTAATTATGGCCATTTTGGCCAACTCAGCTCTTCAGAATTGTCCTTTTCTTGGTGTCAATCCCAGAGTGAGAATTTCTTCTCTGGGATTTGGTTCTTCCCATCTGCTCCTTGCCCAGAAAGTTTCTTTCCCCTTTTCTCCATTTCCTGTCCCTGACGGATGTCTGCAAAACCTTTTCCTCACCTTGTCACTGGGGTTGGTGGCTTTACTGGAAATTGAGGAGCTGGCTTTTCCTTTCCAGAGCCATTTTGTCCCAGAGGGATGCAGACCAGCATGACCAAGTGTCTGTTTTTGGGCTCTAACAAAGGCTCTTGCTCTACAATAAACTGAATATTTTTCCCTTCCAGAGGAGCTGTGCAAGTGCCATGGCACCGATGTTCCATGTTGGTGGGATTATATCATGGGATGAGGGGTATCCCAGGCTGGAAGGGACCCACAGGGGCTTGTGAAGGTTCTTTTCTCCAAGGCAGGTGGGGAACAGCTCCAGGTGGAGCAGAGGATGGACACAGGTCTCTTCCAATGGAACTGTTCTTCTCATCTTCCCCCTTCTCCCTTCTTGTCTCCCTTCCTTCCTCCTCCTCTTTCCCCTTCCCCTTTTCTTTCTCCTTCTCCCTTCTTTTTTCCATTCCCCTTCTTTTTCCCCTTCCTCACCCCCTTTTCCTTTCTCTTTCCCCCTCCCCTCTCCTCTCCCTCTCCCTTTCCTTCCCTCTTAAAAAAGGTTTTTGGGAACATCGCTCTTAACAAGAGAGGGACTGTGGGAAAAACAAGTCCAGCCCATGGCTGAGTCTGAGCAAGGTGGGACTGTGGTCCAATAAAACCTTTTCCTCTGAAAATCCTCCCCTGGGACTGTGTCCCGCCCCAGCATCTCTCCAGCCAGAGCTCTTCCATCAGTGGAGTCAGTCTCGTAAAACAGGTTTGGAGGCTAAAGGGATTTGGGTGCTGCTGAGCCTCAGGATCATGGTCCCGGCCAGGCTCGTGCTCCACATGCCTGGCACAGGGCTCAGCCCTACTCAGGGCTGCAATTACTGCAGGGAGGATGGAGAGCAAATCCAGGTAATTACTGGAGCTCATACCCTGCCTGATTAGTGGTTACTCGTGGGGAGCGTGGGGATGTCTCAGTGCTCAGGACTAATTAAAAGGAAGGAGAAGTCAGCAGGATTAGTTCTGAGCCACTTAGAAGTCCAACCCCATGGTCCTGACTTTTGTCTGGAGATGCAAAACTCATTGCATCTCGTTTGTACTGAGCTTAGAGATGCTGGTGCTGAAATCTGAGACGTTTGTTTTGAGCTTGGAGCAGTCTGTGCCATTTCTGGGGGGTTCCTTTGCTGCTGGACTGTGGGGAAAGGGTCAGAGCTGCATTTTGAGACCGGCTGTCGTGGTGTCCATGGCATTTGCTGGGAGATGGTGTTTTCCAGCAAGAACAGCCCATCCCAGCTTTGCCCAGAGACCTCCAGCACTGTAATTCCACTGGTTTTACAGAGGAATCCATCCACGGCACACAGCCAGACCCTGGTGACTGCAGGCACTGAGTCAGGGGCAGAGCCAAGGTTTCCTGGCAGTGCCATGGTTGGGCATTGCCCTGGAAAAATGGGAGATCCCACAAGCTGAAGGGTTGGGAATGGGCTGTTGAATCTGTGCTTGTGTCTAGAAGGGGGTCCTGGAGCTGCTGGAGATGATGGAAATGTGGCTTTCCACCTCACCCCAGGTGTGCTGTTGCTTTGGGAGCAGCCAGGAGCACTCCAGCCCTGCAGGGAATCCAACGAGTTTGGGAAAGTGCATTATTTCACCTGTCAGCCCCAGCCCCTGGAGTGTGACGGTGTTATCAGCCCTCCCTGGGACCAAGTGCAAATTTAATGATCTTGAGGAGCAGGTTGGCATCTGCAGGAAGTTGGAACCCCTGTGGGTGCCTCATGCTGGTGCTCTGTGCTGGTGCCTCATGCTGGTGCTCTGTGCTGGAGCCCCACGTTGATGTCTCATGTTTGGAACCCCATGTTTGGAACACCATGTTGGTGCCCTGTGCTGGTGCCTCGTGTTTGAGCCCTGTGTTGGTGCCTCATCTTCATGTCCTGTGTTTGGAACCCCATTTCGGTGCCCTGTGTTGGAACCCCATGGTTGGAACCCTGTATTGGTGCCCTGTGTTGGTGCCCGTGTTTGGAGCCCCATGGTTGGAACCCTGTATTGGTGCCCTGTGTTGGTGCCCATGTTTGGAGCCCCATGTCTGGAACCCCGTGTTGGTGCTCACGTGGGTGCTCCAGGTCTCAGCCCTGTGTTTGGAGCCCCATGTTTGGAACCCTGTATTGGTGCCCTGTGTTGGTGCCCATGTTTGGAGCCCCATGGTTGGAACCCTGTATTGGTGCCCTGTGTTGGTGCCCATGTTTGGAGCCCCATGGTTGGAACCCTGTATTGGTGCCCTGTGTTGGTGCCCATGTTTGGAACCCCATGTCTGGAACCCCGTGTTGGTGCTCACGTGGGTGCTCCAGGTTTGAGCCCTGTGTTTGGAGCCTCGTGTTTGGAACCCCGTATCGGTGCTCACATGGGTGCTCCAGGTTTGAGCCCTGTGTTTGGAGCCCCATGTCTGGAACCCCGTGTTGGTGCTCACGTGGGTGCTCCAGGTTTGAGCCCTGTGTTTGGAGCCCTGTGTTGGATCCCCGTGTTTGGAACCCCATGTTAGTGCCTGTGTTCCAGCCCATGGATCCCCTGTGTTCATGTCCCATGTTGGAACTCCACGCTGGAACCTCATGTTTGGAACCCTGTGTTGGTGCCAATGTTTGGAACCCTGCATTTGTGCCCCGTGTTGGTGCCCATGTTAGAGCCCTGTGCTGGTGTCCAGTGTTTGCAGCCCTGTGTTGGTGCCCATGTTTGGAACTCCATTTTTGTAATGGTGTGTCGGTGCCCTGTGTTTGACCCCCATGGTGGTGCCTGTGTTTGGAGCCCCATTTCGGTGTCTCATGTTGGAACCCCGTGTTTGGAACTCCGTGTGGGTTCCCTGTATTTGGAACCCCATCTTGGTGCCCTGTGTTGGAGCCCTGTGATTGGAACTCCGTGTTGGTGTCCCACGTTGCAGCGCTGTGTTTGGAGCCCCTTGCTGGTGCCTCCTGTTGGTGCCCCATCCTGGTGCCCAGTGTTTGAGCCCTGTGTTTGAAACCCCGTGTTTGGAGCCCTGTGTGGGTTCCCTGTGTTTGGAATCTGCTGTTGGCGCCCCATGTTCGGAACTCCCTGTTTGAGCCCCGTGTTGGTTCCTGTGTTGATGCCCTGTGTGGGTGCCCTGTGTTTGGAACCCCATATTGGTGTCCAAGTTTGAAACCCCATGTTTGGAGCCGTGTGCGGGTTCCCTGTGTCTGGAATTTGGTGGTGTCCATGTTTGTACCCCGTGTTGGTGCCCCGTGTTTGGAACCTCGTGTTTGGAACCCTGTGTTGGTGCCCCGTGTGGGTTTCCTTTGTTTGGAATTTGGTGTTGGTGTCTGTGTTTGGAACCCCGTGTTTTGAGCCCCGTGTTGATGTTTGTGTTTGAAACCCCGTGTTTGGAACCCCCTGTTTGGAGCTCTGTTTTGGTGTTTGTGTTTGAAACCCCCTGTTTGGAATCCCATGTTTGAGCCCCGTGCTGGTGTCATTGTTTGGAATCCCATGTTTGGAACCCCATATTTGGAACCCCGTGTTTGGAACCCCATGTTTGGAACCCCCTGTGTTTGAGCCCCATATTGGTGCCTGTATTTGGAACCCCGTGTTTTGAGCCCTGTGTTGATGTTTGTTTGGAACCCCATGTTTGGAACGTCATGTTCGGAACCCCATGTTTGGAACCCCGTGTTGGTGTCTGTATTTTGAGCCCCGTGTTTGAGCCCTGTGTTGATGTTTGTGTTTGGAACCCCATGTTTGGAATCCCCTGTTTGGAGCTCTGTTTTGGTGTTTGTGTTTGGAGCCCCCTGTTTGGAATCCCCTGTTTGGAGCTCTGTTTTGGTGTTTGTGTTTGGAACCCCCTGTTTGGAATCCCCTGTTTGGAGCTCTGTTTTGGTGTTTGTGTTTGAAACCCCCTGTTTGAGCCCCGTGCTGGTGTCATTGTTTGGAACCCCATATTTGGAACCCCGTGTTTGGAACCCCCTGTGTTTGAGCCCCATGTTGGTGTCTGTATTTGGAACCCCGTGTTTGGAACCCCCTGTTTGAGCTCTGTGTTTGGAACCCCCAGTTTGAGCCCCATGCTGGGGTCATTGTTTGGAATCCCATGTTTGGAACCCCATATTTGGAACCCCATGTTTGGAACCCCATGTGTGGAACCCCCTGTGTTTGAGCCCCATATTGGTGTCTGTGTTTGGAACCCCGTTTTGAGCCCCATGTTGATGTTTGTGTTTGGAACCCCATGTTTGGAACGTCATGTTAGGAGCCCCATGTTTGGAACCCCGTGTTGGTGTCTGTATTTTGAGCCCCGTGTTTGAGCCCTGTGTTGATGTTTGTGTTTGGAACCCCCTGTTTTGAACCCCCTGTTTGGAGCTCTGTTTTGGTGTTTGTGTTTGGAGCCCCCTGTTTGGAATCCCATGTTTGGAGCTCTGTTTTGGTGTTTGTGTTTGAAACCCCCTGTTTGAGCCCCGTGCTGGTGTCATTGTTTGGAACCCCATATTTGGAACCCCGTATTTGGAACCCCCTGTGTTTGAGCCCCATGTTGGTGTCTGTATTTGGAACCCCGTGTTTTGAGCCCCGTGTTTGAGCCCTGTGTTGATGTTTGTGTTTGAAACCCCCTGTTTGGAATCCCTTGTTTGGAGCTCTGTTTTCGTGTTTGTGTTTGGAGCCCCCTGTTTTGAACCCCCTGTTTGGAACCCCGTGTTTGGAACCACCTGTGTTTGAGCCCCATGTTGGTGTCTGTATTTGGAACCCCGTGTTTGGAACCCCCTGTTTGAGCTCTGTGTTTGGAACCCCCAGTTTGAGCCCCGTTCTAGTGTCATTGTTTGGAACCCCGTGTTTGGAACCCCCAGTTTGAGCCCCGTGCTGGTGTCATTGTTTGGAACCCCGTGTTTGGAACCCCCAGTTTGAGCCCCGTGCTGGTGTCATTGTTTGGAACCCCGTGTTTGGAACCCCCAGTTTGAGCCCCGTTCTAGTGTCATTGTTTGGAACCCCGTGTTTGGAACCCCCAGTTTGAGCCCCGTGCTGGTGTCTGTATTTGGAACCCCGTGTTTGGAACCCCATATATGGAACCTCGTGTTTGGAACCCCATGTTTGGAACCCCCTGTGTTTGAGCCCCATATTGGTGTCTGTGTTTGGAACCCCGTGTTTTGAGCCCTGTGTTGATGTTTGTTTGGAACCCCATGTTTGGAACGTCATGTTCAGAACCCCCTGTTTGGAACCCCGTGTTGGTGTCTGTATTTTGAGCCCCGTGTTTGAGCCCTGTGTTGATGTTTGTGTTTGAAACCCCCTGTTTGGAACCCCATGTTTGGAGCTCAGTTTTGGTGTTTGTGTTTGAAACCCCCTGTTTTGAACCCCCTGTGTTTGAGCCCCATGTTGGTGTCTGTATTTGGAACCCCGTGTTTGGAACCCCGTGTTTGAGCTCCGTGTTTGGAACCCCCAGTTTGAGCCCCGTTCTGGTGTCATTGTTTGGAACCCCGTGTTTGGAACCCCCTGTTTGAGCCCCGTGCTGGTGTCATTGTTTGGAACCCTGTGTTTGGAACCCCCTGTTTGAGCTCTGTGTTTGGAACCCCCAGTCTGAGCCCTGTTCTGGTGTCATTGTTTGGAACCCCGTGTTTGGAACCCCCAGTTTGAGCTCTGTGTTTGGAACCCCCAGTTTGAGCCCCGTGCTGGTGTCATTGTTTGGAACCCCATGTTTGGAACCCCCAGTTTGAGCCCCGTTCTGGTGTCATTGTTTGGAACCCCGTGTTTGGAACCCCCAGTTTGAGCCCCGTGCTGGCGCAGCAGGAAAGGCGCCGCTGCCGCGTTTCAAGGAACGTTTTCAAGGTGCCGTATTTTGAAGAACGTTTTGCAAGGCAGGGAATGGTTCTTGCACAACCAGGAGCTCCTCCAGTGCTTTAGATGGCCCTGATATCTCTGCTCCCCTGGCTTCCAGGAAAGTATAAACATCCCGAGGTATCTCCATTCCATCTGAAATACCTCGGAGCCACAAAAACACTTATTGCATAAACAACGCACAGTTTTCCTGCTTGGATCCGACCTGTCACAGGAGTCCCATGTGCTGCCCAGAGCCTGCTGGAAATCCCATTTTCTGCTCTTTTCTGGGAGCAGGGAGCACCTGCAGGCAACTCCCACTCCTCTAAAACAACACCTGAGGGACAACCTGAACTGCTGTTTCCCAAGGCAGACAAAGCCCTTTTCGTTGGATACTGGAGAATCCACCACTGGAATAAGGCTTAGGAGAAAATTTTATAGAAACTTGAATGGTTTTGGTTCTGCTGTTCCTTGAAATGCAAGATTTCTGTCCCACAAAGGAGGGGGAAAACTGGAATGTGTAAAACGGGAATAGGTAAAACCGGAGTGAGTAAAACTGGAGTGGGTCAAACTGAAATCCTGTCTCGGAGAGTTCTCCAGGAGCAGCCCTTAAAAGAAAAAAAAAATACATTATTGTATTGTGACAAATGCTGTTCTTGATTCTCTGTTGGCTGCCTGGAAAAATGGATGTGCCTGAGCATTTGGTCCCATCCTGCTCCCCAGCAGAGGGTGGGGAACGGCAGCTGTGGGCTTGGGAAGCAGGTGGGAATGAAAGAGAGGACTCATCTGCCTTGGGATCAGCAGGAAATGTCCAAGGAAGTGTCCTGGAAGCCCCTCGGCCTGGCTTCCATCTGGGAATTGGAGCAGCAGCAGCATCAGTTGCACCCTGCAGGTCCTGATGCTGGTAGGATCTCCAGACAGGAGGGGCTGTGAGTGGGAGTCCCTCAGCAGGCACAGGACCAAACAGAGTTCCCTCACTGTGGGAGGGAGCCTGTGATGGGTTTTTTCCAGGATTTGGCTCCTGCTGCCTGATTCCAGACTGGTTTGGGTTGGGAAGGGTATTAAAAAACATCGAATTCCAGCCCCTGCCATGGCAGGGACACCTCCCACTGTCCCAGGCTGCTGCAAGCCCCATCCAGCCTGGCCTTGGACACTTCAAGGGATCCAGGGGCAGCCCCAGCTGCTCTGGGAAATCCATTCCAGGAGAATTCCTGCCCAATATCCCACCTAACCCTGCCCTGTGGCAGTGGGAGCCATGCCTGTGTCCTGTCCCTCCATCCCTTGTCCCCAGCCCCTCTCCAGCAGGGAGCTGTGGCAGCCAGGGAGGGCTTTCAGGTCCCTTTTGGTGACCAGCAGAAGGGATTTTCTCCCGGCGCCCAATTCCATCCAAAGACGTTCACCCAGAGGAACAAAGCAGGGAAAGAATCCCCACCTTCCCTGCCTCTCACCTCAAGTCCTAAATCCCTTTTTGCGCAGCGCTGCTGTTGGCTCTGGCTGTGTTTGTTGTTCCTCAGGGAGGCACATGGATTATTGCAGCCCCGATTCCCTCCAGTGCCTCCCGAAGGGACCTTGGGCGCGGGCCAGGAGCAGAACCTGCCCGAGAGGCTTTGCTTGGTTCCTTTGTCCCATCTCAAGGGCTTGCAAGTTCAGTCCTGAATGTTTGCCCAGGCTTTGGTGCGGGCAGACAGCAAGACTGGTGCTGCCAGAGCCAGGCTGTGGATCCTGCTGGGATCAGGACATTCCCGTGGCTGTGGAGACCCCGGAGCCTTTTGGCCCAGCTGGAATCGTGGAACTGTTGGGGTTGGAAAGGACTTTAAAGCCATCCTGTCCCACCCCTGCCATGGCAGGGACACCTCCTGCTATCCCAGGTTGCTCCAAGCCCTGTCCAGCCGGGCCTTGGACACTTCCAGGGATGGGGCAGCCACAGCCTCTCTGGGATTTGGCCATTCCCAACATCCCATGACATCAGAGATGGAAGCTGGGACCTCCCTTCAATCCCACCTCAGGGATGGCGGAGAGGAGAACGTTCTTCCCATGTTTGGGTGCTGAAGTTCAGGCCAGGGCATAGAAATGTTTATAGGAAAATGAGTGCTTTTCTCTCAAATCCATGAAACAACTCCAGCCAGACTCCAGGACATCCAGAAACCAGAGACTCCTGTGGGGGTCCCAGTCTTTGGTTTTCCTGGGTCTGGATTGAAGGCACTTGTAATTCATGTTTGGACTCAGGTGTTTATTATTTCTTATCAGTGAAACAGCCTCACTGCTGTGAGTTTGGCAGCTCTTCTTTAGAAGGCACAAAATGGCCAACAATCTCTTGTTACAAGGTCTTTTAAGACTAAACTATCCAATTAAGAGCTGACACCTAGATTGTTTTCACTTTTAACCCAATAACTGATCCCAAAGATCCCCCAATGCAGACTTTTCTGCCCAATTACAAAATGCCACCCAAACCCATGAAGAAGAAGGAAGAAGAAGCCCAGGACAGCACCCTGTGCCCTCCATCTTGCACACTAAAAATCCCCAAACCTACATTTCTCACCGAGTGATATACCCACATTGCTCTATAATTCATTTCACACTTTTGTGGATTCCAGTCTATCTTGAAGTCCAGGAAACTTTCTCCATGAATGAAGGTCAAAGTCAGGGCACCCCTGGGGATCAGGGCACCCCAGAGCAGACAGAAATATTCCCAGTGCCCTGGGTTTCCACAGACTCCCAAGTGATGGAGCCCCCATGGCTGTGCTGGCTGCTGGAAGCTCTTTGTCACCTGCCTGGGCAGGAATGTGGCATCAGTGAGGAGCAGGGAGGGTGGGACACGACCCTGGTGGCAGAGCTGGGCAGGAGAGCTCGGCTGGGCTGCCCGGGGTTTGTTTGCACAACCAAAGAGTTCAGAGAGCCCCGGAGCCGCGGGTGGGACTGGGGAGTGGCGGTGACACGGCGCGGTGACACCGAGCAGTGACACGGGGCAGTGCCAGCCCGAGCTCAGCTTTCCTCATTTTATGTAAATCTCAGTAATCCGGGGCTGTGGGCTGGAAGGGAATGAGCTCTGGGAGATGCCAGCTCCAAGTGACCCCAGAGTTAAAAAGGAAATTAAAACCGGTGTTGGATGCGCCTGGGAATTGGTCCTGGTGGTGGCTCTGGCAATGACGTCCCCTATTTCCTCCTCACCTGGCACCTGCAGCCCCTTCTCCCTGTCCCCTCCAGCCCCGGGGATCCAAGGTTCTCATTCCCTGTTCCCTCCTGTCCTGTCCTCTGCACATTATCCCTGTGCCAGTGCCCTTCATGGGGAGCTGCTCCTGCTGAGGAGGGGCAGGGAAAGAAGAGGCTTATTGCAAAAATCCCTCTAAAACCAGCTGGGATTGAGGCAGAAAGGAAAAGATTTTTGGCCTCTCTCACCTGAGCCCAAGCTCGGTCCATGGCCCTCATGGACCAGACACAGCAGAGACAGAGCAGGGGACTCTGGGGTCCACAGGGGGGGAAAAACCAAGGATCATTTCCAGGCTGAGATGCAGCAATCAGAGGAGGCTGGAGGAAATGTTGGAGTGCACCAAATACCTCCCAGCCTTTACATGGAACATCTTCAAATCAATTCCTGAGCAAGAGCTGCTCCTGCGTCTGCTTTGGGGGAGTGTGGAGCTGGGATCTGGGTGTGGAGCTGGGATCTGGGTGTGGAGTTGGGATCTGGGTATGGAGTTGGGATCTGGGTGTGGAGCTGGGATCTGGGTGTGGAGATGGGATCTGGATATGGAGATGGGATCTGGATATGGAGCTGGGATCTGGGCACTGAGCTGGGATCTGGATATGGAGTTGGGATCCAGGTGTGGAGTTGGGATCCAGGTGTGGAGTTGGGATCTGGGCACTGAGCTGGGATCTGGATATGGAGCTGGGATCTGGGCACTGAGCTGGGATCTGGGTGTGGAGGTGGGATCTGGATATGGAGTTGGGATCTGGGTACTGAGCTGGGATCTGGATATGGAGTTGGGATCCAGGTGTGGAGTTGGGATTCAGGTGTGGAGTTGGGATCTGGGCACTGAGCTGGGATCTGGATGTGGAGTTGGGATCTGGATGTGGAGTTGGGATCCAGGTGTGGAGATGGGATCTGGGTATGGAGATGGGATCCGGATATGGAGCTGGGATCTGGGCACTGAGCTGGGATCTGGATGTAGAGTTGGGATCCAGGTGTGGAGTTGGGATCTGGATATGGAGCTGGGATCTGGGTGTGGAGCTGGGATCTGGATATGGAGCTGGGATCTGGGTGTGGAGCTGGGATCTGACAGCCCCAGCATTCCCAGTGCTGGGTTCCTGAGCCCAGTGGGGTTTTGCAGGACCAGTTGATCACTGAAGGTCAATCCAGGGATTGGGATGGGACCCAGGGAAGTCTCTGTGCCCAGAGCCAGGAGGACGGGGACAGTTTCTGTCCTCCAGCAGCTTCCCCCTGCCTGGAGCTGTCCCTCCTGGGGCTGGAAGGGATTGGAAGCCATTCCTGGGCTCTGGGACAGCATCAGGAGCAAGGCTGGGAGCTTGTGATGAATTCCCAGAGCTCCATCCCACCAAGCTGCCTCTGGAAGCTGCTCCAGACACAGCAAACGAAACCCTCACACTTCTCGTGATCCCTATGTTGCTTCAGGAAGTTTTTCCCATGGGGAGTGAATCTGGGAGAGTGGGAGAAGCAGGCAAAAGGGCAGAACAGCTCCACAAGCTGGAAACCCCCATGGAAAGGCCTCCACAGCCATCAGAGTTGGCTGCAGCCCTTCCCACCAGCCCGGATTCTGCAGAGGTCTCTGTGTGATCAACAGCTGGAAAAGGGCTGGGACAGGCTCCAAAACTGCTCCCAAAACTTTTGTTTTTACACAGGAGGTGCAGGCAGGAGATCCAACCTCTTGCTTTTCAGTTTTCAGAGGAAGGGCCATTTCTCTTCCCTCCTTCCATCTCTTTTCATCACCTCCTTCACCTTCCATCCTCCATGCCCCTCGTTCTGCTTCCTGGTCCTTCCCAGACCCCTCCTCAGTGCTGAGGCTGAAACGAGAGAAGCCCCAGGTGGGTTCTGCAAAGCCTCTGCCTCCTTCTCCCCGTGGAGGAGAAAGGGGAGGGCGAAGGTTCAGGGTGGGATATTTTTGTTTGTGGTGACTGGATTTCAGTGGGGCTTGGGCGTGGTGAGGCCTGGGCTGGGATTTGCCCTCCTGCCACGGTCCAGAGACTTTTGGAGGAGTTTTGTTTTTAAATCTGGGCTGTGGCTCTGATTTCCTCCCGTGCCCATGCCCGTGCTGATGGGATTTGGCCCCGCTGTCACTGTGATTTGCTTTGGCTCTCTGAGCTGTGCTGAGGCTCGGGAGCCCTGGCAGCTCCTCGAGGCCGTGCCAGCCAGTCCAGCGTGAGGAAAGCTCTGAAATCCTCTCCTGGGTGGGGACAGAGCTGCCCAGGGAGCTCAGAATTTCATTCTGCTGCTCCAGCGGAGTTGGTGAATCTGCTGCCCTGGAATCCAAACGGGGCTGGGCCTCGCTGGGGGTGGAGGAGCTTTGCTGTACCCCAAAACCTGGGGCAAGCCACCCAAAGAGCACAGACTAAAAGAGTTCTGGTGGAGGCTTTGGGGGTATAAAGGTCCCAGCACGGGACAGGGAGAGCTGGGGGCGGCCCCAGGTCCATCCTGGGACGGATGGAGCCGTTCCCTCGTGGTGGAACAGGGGAGAGAAAGAAATCTGCCCCCATTTAGGGGCTGAAGGGGCTTTTTCATGTGAGGGATGCAGGGATGTCACGGGAAAGGAGGAGGAAGGAGAAGAAGGAAGGGGATTTTGGGATGTCTGGAGGAAAGTGAGGTCTTTGTGTCCCAGGGATGGAGGTCGGGGAGGCATCAGCCACAGGCCTGGTTTACAAACTGCTGCAAGAACCTGGAGAGGTGCAGTTCAGATATTGGGAGGGAATTCCTCCCTGTGAGCGTGGGGAGGCCCTGGAATGGATTTCCCAGAGCAGCTGGGGCTGCCCTGGGTTTATTGTGTATAAAATGCAGTTTATTGTATTCAAAATGCAGTTTATTGTATACAAAATGCAGTTTACTGTATCCAAAATGCAGTTTATTGCATACAAAATGCCGTTTATTGTGTACAAAATGCAGTTTATTATATCCAAAATGCAGTTTATTGTATCCAAAATGCATTGTTGCATACAAAATGCAGTTTATTGTATCCAAAATGCAGTTTATTGTGTACAAAATGCGGTTTATTGTATCCAAAATGCAGTTTATTGTATCCAAAATGCAGTTTATTGTGTATAAAATGCAGTTTATTGTATAAAAAACACAGTTTATTGTGTACAAAATGCATTGTTGTATACAAAATGCAGTTTATTGCATACAAAATGCAGTTTATTGTGTATAAAATGCAGTTTATTATATAAAAAATGCAGTTTATTATATCCAAAATGCAGTTTATTGTATACAAAATGCATTGTTGTATACAAAATGCAGTTTATTGTGTACAGAATGCAGTTTGTTGCACACAAAATGCAGTTTATTGTGTACAAAATGCGGTTTATTGTATCCAAAATGCAGTTTATTGTATACAAAATGCAGTTTATTGTGTATAAAATGCAGTTTATTGTGTACAAAATGCAGTTTATTGTATCCAAAATGCAGTTTATTGTGTACAAAATGCGGTTTATTGTATCCAAAATGCAGTTTATTGTATCCAAAATGCAGTTTATTATACTCAAAATGCAGTTTACTGTATCCAAAATGCAGTTTATTGCATACAAAATGCAGTTTATTGTATAAAAAATGCAGTTTATTGTGTATAAAATGCAGTTTATTGTACACAAAATGCAGTTTATTTGTGTATAAAATGCAGTTTATTGTATCCAAAATGCAGTTTATTGTATTCAAAATGCAGTTTATTGCATACAAAATGCAGTTTATTGTGTATAAAATGCAGTTTATTGTGTATAAAATGCAGTTTATTATATCCAAAATGCAGTTTATTGTATCCAAAATGCATTGTTGCATACAAAATGCAGTTTATTGTATCCAAAATGCAGTTTATTGTGTACAAAATGCAGTTTATTGTGTACAGAATGCAGTTTGTTGCACACAAAATGCAGTTTGTTGCACACAAAATGCAGTTTATTGTACACAAAATGCATTGTTGTATACAAAATGCAGTTTATTGCATACAAAATGCAGTTTATTGTGTATAAAATGCAGTTTATTGTATCCAAAATGCAGTTTATTGTGCACAAAATGCATTGTTGTATACAAGATGTAGTTTATTGCCTACAAAATGCAGTTTATTGTGTATAAAATGCAGTTTATTGTATAAAAAATGCAGTTTATTGCCTACAAAATGCAGTTTATTGTGCACAAAATGCAGTTTACTGCACACAAAATGCAGTTTATTGTGCACAAAATGCAGTTTATTGCACACAAAATGCAGTTTATTGTGCACAAAATGCAGTTTATTGTATCCAAAATGCAGTTTATTGTATCCAAGGTGTCACAGCAGCCCAGGGTCATGGGGACAGAGCTGTGCCCACAGCTGTCAGCTCCAGCTGCAGCCCTGGAGACCCTTTGGCTTTGATTACATTGCATTATTTACTTTTCTCTGCTGAGCATCTTCATACAGCAGAACCAATCTACACCTTAACTTTTACCTACAACCTATCATAACCACTATAATTACCATATTCGTGTTTCTGTTCTCCAATCACTCAAAGTTAGTACACTACAGTTTAAGCCAGAAGTTGTTTTTCAGTTTTCTTGCAGTGGAAAATTCTGAGACCTTTTTTCTACTTGCCACATCTGCTGCCTTGTTTGCCTGTGCTGTCTTTCTGCTTGGTAAAAACATCTTCTTGTTTGAGGTGGGTTTATCCTTTGCTCCAAGCCATAAAAACCCCTTCAACTAACACACCTTTGCCTCCTTGGTTATCAGCAAGACTGGCTCAGCAATCAAAACTTGCTTCCATCTCTGTTCCTTCTTCAGATTCTACATTCAAATATATTTCAGTATCAATGTATTGAATTATTGATATATATTAAATATATATATCTATATCAAAACTTGCTTCCATCTCTATTCCTTCTTCACATTCTACATTCAAATATCCTTCAGTATCAATATATTGATATATATTATATATTAAATATCTATATCTATATCAAAACTTGCTTCCATCTCTATTCCTTCTTCACATTCTACATTCAAATATCTTTCAATATCAATATATTGAATATATTGATATATATTATATATTAAATATCTATATCTATATCAAAACTTGCTTCCATCTCTATTCCTTCTTCAGATTCTACATTCAAATATCTTTCAATATCAATATATTGAATATATTGATATATATGATATATTAATTATATATATCTATATCTATATCAAAACTTGCTTCCATCTCTATTCCTTCTTCAGATTCTACATTCAAATATCTTTCAATATCAATATATTGGTATATATTATATATCAGATATGTATGTCTATATTAAAACTTGCTTCCATCTCTATTCCTTCTTCACATTTTACATTCAAATATCCTTCAGTATCAATATATTAAATATATTGATATATATTATATACATCAATATATTGAATATATTGGTATATATTATATATCAGATATGTATGTCTATATTAAAACTTGCTTCCATCTCTATTCCTTCTTCAGATTCTACATTCAAATATTTTTCAATACCAATATTGAATATATTGAATATGTTGAATATATTGGTATATATTATATATCAAATATATGTATCTATATCAAAACTTGCTTCCATCTCTATTCCTTCTTCAGATTCTGCATTCAAATATCTTTCTGCCAAGCACGCATATCTGTGAGGCTTTCTTGTCAAACTCTCATCCTCCCCAGCGTTATATAAAGTCCCTGCGGAGCAGCTGGGAGCAGCAGGAACTGCTCTGGTGGCTCTGCCGGTGTCCCCAAACCTGTTCTGCTCCCCCTGCCAGCCGGGGCCGGCAGCTCTTGAGCAATTCCTGCCCCGCAGCAGCCGCGCTGCACCCGGGGGCAGGACAGGGAGCGCTGCCAGGGCCCGAGAGCCGCACGCTCTAATCCCGGGCAGAGCCGGGCTGGCCTGCGGTGTTTGCCGTGTTTGCTCGGGCACCCGGAGCTGCTGCTCTGACGTGGCAGCGCCCATCTCGCTTCCGTTCGCTCCTTTGTGTCCGCACTGCCGGGAAAATTAATCCACAAACACCAGAGGTTTGGGTCCAAAGAGGAGCCAGAGGAGCCCTTTGGCTCTATTCCAATAAAGGGAGAGGCCATGGGGCGTTCCCCTGGGGTCTCTCAGAGTTTTGGAGGACGCAGCCTCCTTTTTATCCCAGTTTCCTGGCTGCATTTCCCTTCTCTCTTTCCCCATTTCTGAGGTACTTGAGAGGTTCAGACATCCCAGAACACCTGATACCAAAGATTCCCCTGTAACGTATAACCCCGCCCTTTAATTTTTAATTCTTATGGAATTTGGGGTTTTCCCCCATTTCTGAGGTGCTTGAGAGGTTCAGACTTCCCAGAACACCTGATACCAGAGATTCCCCTCTAATGTACAACCCCGCCCTTTTCATTTTTAATTCTTATGGACTTTAGGGGGTTTTCTCCATTTCTGAGGTACTTGAGAGGTTCAGACTCCCCAAAACACCTGATACCAGAGATTTCTAACGTATAACCCTCCCTTTTGATTTTTAATTCTTATGGAATTTAGGGGTTTTTCCCATTTCTGAGGTACTTGAGAGGTTCAGACTTCCCAGAACACCTGATACCAGAGATTCCCCTGTAACGTATAACCCTGCCCTTTTCATTTTTAATTCTTATGGAATTTAGGGGTTTTTCCCCATTTCTGAGGTACTTGAGAGGTTCAGGCTTCCCAGAACACCTGATACCAGAGATTTCCAATGTATAACCCTCCCTTTTGATTTTTAATTCTTATGGAATTTAGGGGTTTTTCCCATTTCTGAAGTACTTGAGAGGTTCAGACTTCCCAGAACACCCGATACCAAAGATTCCCCTCTAATGTACAACCCTGCCCTTTTCATTTTTAATTCTTATGGAATTTGGAGTTCTTCCCATTTCTGAGGTACTTGAGAGGTTCAGACTTCCCAGAACACCTGATACCAGAGATTCCCCTCTAATGTACAACCCTGCCCTTTTCATTTTTAATTCTTAGGGAATTTAGGGGTTTTCCCCATTGTTTCTTTCATCTTTCAATATCCAGTTTCATTCATCCGCAAACCTGAAGTTTATTTGTAAAAGCAAATCTCTTTTACCATTGATCAATCAGTGGAATCCTTCCCATTGTTTCTTTTGTCTCCCAGTGCTGGTTTTATCCCCCAGCAGACCCAGAGCTGTTTTGGAAAGACAAATCCCTCATTCCTCTCAACACCGTGCCCTGTGACCCATGGAAATCTCACACCACAGCCCTGGAGGTGTTCAAAGAAATAAACCAGCCCCAAGTTTCTCCAAACAGGAGAAAATTTCTTATTTCCAGGCCCAAATTTCTCCAAACACCCCAACTGCCTTGGTCCCAAGGCAGGGATGAAGCAGGAGCTTCCTCACCTGCTGCTCCTCACAGGTGCTGCCCACCACGGCAGGCCAAGCTCTCATTAATTAAAGTGGCTGCTCAGGGTTATTAATTAATGTTCCCTGGGAGCCCAGGAGCGGGGGGACAGCTCAGTTTGTGGGATTTCCCTCCAGGCAATGGAAAACTGAGGCACACAGGGGGTTTGGGGTCAGCAGGGGCTCTCCAGGCCTGAGTGCAGAAACCCAGGAGGACATTCCCGCCCCAAAGGGTCCAGGCTCATCCAGCTCCTTCCCCCATGGGTTTAGGGGGTGTTGTCCCACCCTTCAGGAACATCCTGGGTAGGAAGGAGGGAAGGTTTCAGTGGGAATAAAGAGGCAGGAGCTGGCTGGGAATCATGGAATGCTTGGGTGGGAAGGGCCCTTAAAGCCCATCCAGTGCCAGGGCAGGGACACCTCCCTCTGTGCCAGGCTGCCCCAAGCCCCTCCAGCCTTGCCAGGGATCCAGGGGCATCCTCTGGGCAATCCATTCCAGGGCCTCCGCACCCTCCCAGGGAGGAATGCCTTCCTCACATCCACTCTAAATCTTTCCTGCTTTCCTTTGAAACCTTTCTCTCTTGTCCTGTCCAGGTTTCTGTCTCCCACAGCCCTGGGAAGCTCCCTCAGGTGTTGGCAGGGCTCTGCCCCTCAAGGACAAGGAGGGTTTCATTTCTTTTATTCTCCGAACCCCTCTCTGTGCATTCCCTGAAGTTTCCAGCCTGCAGGTTAATCCCCCACCCAGGGACCAGGGATTTAGCATTAATAATCCCCGGATAATTCAGCGGCCTGGGGTAAATTCCTGAATTTTCAATGTTTTATTTTGAAGCCCACAGCACAGCTTTCACCGCCAGGAATTTTTTTTTTCCCTCTTGGGATGGGGGAAAGAGTATTTGCTGAGGGCTTCTGGGTGTGCCACTATGGATGTTGGTGCAGCAAATCCCTTAATTATCCCATCAGGTTCCCTTTCCTTTGTTTTTGATGTGATTGAGTGTTCAGCAAAGTTGTTTTAATCCTGCAAAATCCCTGGTGGATTTGGCTGGGTGTGGCCTGGACGGAGGTTTTTTTATTGCCATTATTTCCCAGTGTGAGTGTTGAAGGGAAGAGTGAGGAGGGGAATGGCCAGAGCTGGAGCTGGATGGGTGTGCCAGACACCTGCACCTGGGATCTTCTCCCTGTGGGATGGGCCCTGGGGACAATTAACACCTTGGGAGGACTCTGGCACCTTCGGGAGCTGCCAGCTCAAACAGGAGAACAAGGATCCAGGCTTGGAGCAGGGTTTGGTGGGAAGGGATGGTCCCTGCAAGCCTGAGGGATCTGCTCGCCATCCCTCAGCTCAAACAGGAGAACAAGGATCCAGGCTTGGAGCAGGGTTTGGGGGTCCCTGCAGGTCCCTGAGGGATCTGCTCTCCATTAACTCAAACAGAACAAGGATCCAGGCTTGGAGCAGGGTTTGGGGGTCCCTGCAAGCCTGAGGGATCTGCTCTCCATCAACTCAAACAGGAGAACAAGGATCCAGGCTTGGAGCAGAGTTTGGGGGTCCCTGCAAGCCTGAGGGATCTGCTCTCCATCAGCTCAAACAGGAGAACAAGGATCCAGGCTTGAAGCAGTGTTTTGGTGTCCCTGCAGGTCCCCAAGGGATCTGCTCTCCATCAGCTCAAACAGAACAAGGATCCAGGCTTGGGGCAGGGTTTGGGTGGGAGGGATGGTCCCTGCCAGCCTGAGGGATCTGCTCTCCATTTACTCAAACAGAACAAGGATCCAGGTTTGGAGCAGGGTTCTGGGGGTCCCTGCCAGCCTGAGGGATCTGCTCTCCATCACTCAGCTCAAACAGGAGAACAAGGATCCAGGCTTGGGGCAGCTTTTGGGTGTCCCTGCAGGTCCCCAAGGGATCTGCTCTCCATCAGCTCAAGCAGAACAAGGATCCAGGCTTGGGGCAGAGTTTGGGGGTCCCTGCAGGTCCCTGAGGGATCTGCTCTCCATCAGCTCAAACAGAACAAGGATCCAGGCTTGGGGCAGGGTTTGGGGGTCCCTGCCAGCCTGAGGGATCTGCTTGCCACCAGCTCAAACAGGAGAACAAGGATCCAGGCTTGGGGCAGCTTTTAGGGGAAAGGGATGGTCCCTGCAAGCCCGAGGGATCTGCTCTCCATCCCTCAGCTCAAACAGAACAAGGATCCAGGCTTGGAGCAGGGTTTTGGTGTCCCTGCAGGTCCCTGAGGGATCTGCTCTCCATTAACTCAAACAGAACAAGAATCCAGGCTTGGAGCAGAGTTCTGGGGAAGGGATGGTCCCTGCAAGCCTGAGGGAATCTGCTCTCCATCAGCTCAAACAGAACAAGGATCCAGGCTTGGAGCAGGGTTTGGGGGTCCCTGCAGGTCCCTGAGGGATCTGCTCTCCATCAGCTCAAACAGAACAAGGATCCAGGCTTGGGGCAGGGTTTGGGTGGGAGGGATGGTCCCTGCCAGCCTGAGGGATCTGCTCTCCATCCATCAGCTCAAACAGAACAAGGATCCAGGCTTGGAGCAGAGTTTGGGGGTCCCTGCAGGTCCCTGAGGGATCTGCTCTCCATCCATCAGCTCAAACAGAACAAGGATCCAGGCTTAGGGCAGGGTTTGGGGGTCCCTGCAGGTCCCTGAGGGATCTGCTCTCCATCACTCAGCTCAAACAGAACAAGGATCCAGGTTTGGAGCAGGGTTTGGGGGTCCCTGCAGGTCCCTGAGGGATCTGCTCTCCATCAGCTCAAACAGAACAAGGATCCAGGCTTGGAGCAGGGTTTGGGTGTCCCTGCAGGTCCCTGAGGGATCTGCTCTCCATCACTCAGCTCAAACAGAACAAGGATCCAGGTTTGGAGCAGGGTTTGGGGGTCCCTGCAGGTCCCTGAGGGATCTGCTCTCCATCAGCTCAAACAGAACAAGGATCCGGGCTTGGAGCAGGGTTTGGGGGTCCCTGCCAGCCTGAGAGATCTGCTCTCCATTAACTCAAACAGAACAAGGATCCAGGCTTGGAGCAGAGTTTGGGGGTCCCTGCAAGCCTGAGGGATCTGCTCTCCATCAGCTCAAACAGGAGAACAAGGATCCAGGCTTGGAGCAGCTTTTAGGGGAAAGGGATGGTCCCTGCCAGCCTGAGGGATCTGTTCTCCATCAGCTTGAACAGAACAAGGATCCAGGCTTGGAGCAGAGTTTGGGGGTCCCTGCAGGTCCCTGAGGGATGTGCTCTCCATCAGCTCAAACAGGAAAACAAGGATCCAGGCTTGGAGCAGCTTTTAGGGGAAAGGAATGGTCCCTGCCAGCCTGAGGGATCTGCTCTCTGTCACTGCAGGCTGGGCAGAGTCCTCCTCCTCCTCTCCAGGAGCAAGCAGAGCCCTGAGGGCTCTCCCAGGTGCTTTTCCCGGCTCAGGAAGGTCCTGGTGGCTCCTCAGAGCCCCGTGGTGGTGCCTGGTGCGCTGGATTTGGTGCCAGGCTGGGCCAGGAGGGGAGGCCGGGATTCCCTGTGTGGGGATGGACCTTGGGCACCCCTGGGGCTGGGCCGGGGGGATCAGGGCAGGGCTCCTCCCCAGAGGGTGCTGAACATCTCCCCAGGGACTGGTCATGGCCCCAAGGCTGCCAGAGCTCCTTTGGACACCCCTCTCAGGCACAGGGTGGGATTTTGGGGTGTCTGTGCAGGGCCAGGGGTTGGACTGGATGATCCTGGGGTCCCCTGATTTTTTAAAGATTTTTTTAAGCCTTCTGATGTTTACATTTTTGTAATGAACTTTCTCACGCACTTTTAGTAAATAACTCATTGTTTTGCGTTCTTTTATGGAAAAAAAGAGAATTTTAATAGGCTGCTAGTTTATCCAGTGTCATTGGAGAGGTGGCATTTCCCCCTCCAACCCGCCGTCACTTTTGGAAATCCGTAAATATTGAAGTCAAAAAACAAACTTCCCTTTTTCACCTTGAGAACAGCAGCGTGTCCACGTCCTGTTATTTCATGTCATCCACTGAGGCTGCTCCCTGAGCAGGGCAGGGCAGGGCCTGGAGTCTTTTCCCTGCTGCTTTTACCCAGGAGGAGCTGCTGGGGCTGTGGCTTTGCCGGGAGTTTTTCCCCTCCCAGAGCAAATGTTTCCCCTCTTGGAGCCTTTCCAGCCTGGGATGGAGCTGTGGGATTGGGGTGAAGGCTCCAGGGTTCCTGTGGAGCCCTGGGCTGTGACCATGTTCACAGGGAGGATGAGGGGAGAGACGAGGATCTGACTCTGTGTTTCAGGAGGCTGATTTATTATTTTATATATTATGTTAACACTAATAGAAGTGTTAACATAATATATATCATAAAATAATAAATAGAAGAATAAAAGAATAGAAGATATAGAATAGAATAATAATAGAAGAAAGGATTTCATCAGAAGGCTGGCTAAGAATAGAGAAAGAAAGAATGATAACAAAGTTTGTGGCTTGGACTCTGAGCCAGCTCGCTGTGATTGGCCTTTAATTAGAAACAACTAACACGAGACTCATTAAAGATCTACCTGTTGCATTGCACAGCAGCAGATAATCAGCGTTTACATTTTGTTCTTGAGGCCTCTCAGCTTCTCAGGAGGAAAAATCCAAAGGAAAGGATTTTTCATAAAGGATTTTTCATAAAGGATTTTTCATAAAGGATTTTTCATAAAGGATTTTTCTGCGACCCTGAGGCACTGGGCTCACAAAGCCCCTGAGCTCCTGTGAGGGTGTCACCCCCTGAGTGTGCTGGAGTTCTTCACCCATCCCTGTGCTCAGTAATTTACCCGTGGCTGTTTATCCGTCCCTGTTCTCGGCTGTTTGTCCATCCTCACCCTCGCAGGGCACCACCCCGGGCTCGGTTTCTCTCCCTCCCTCGGGCCCTGCCCAGCCCCGGGAGAACGGAGCCCTTGAGGTGAAGCGGCCCTGAATTGATTCGGAATAATCCTGACAGGTCCTGCGGAATCGCCCCTTTCCGACTGAATGGCTCGGGCTGGGTCGGTGCGGATGCCAGGGCTGCTTTGCTTGGCTGCATTCCTGCCCTTCCAGCTCGCGCGTTCCTTTTAACCCTTCCTTTCCCGGCTCCTCCGCACAATCCAGGAGCGGGGATGGTTTTCCCCACCCCGTTTCCCTGCAAAGATTCCTCACCTTCTCCGCGCTGGGCCTGGAGTTTGTCACGGATTTTTGTGGGGTTTTTTTTTTTTTTTTTGTTTGGTTGGTTTTTTGGTTTTTTTTGTTTTTGTTTTTTTTTTTCTTTTTTCCTTTCGGCAGAGTGCTCAGAACAGCTGATTTATTGTTTGTACCTCTGTTACCGACCTGGCAAACTCAGGAGTGACTGGAAAGGGCTGGGGAGGGACGGGAGGGGGGGGGATGGAGGCTCTCAGCTCCGAATTGTTCTCATTTTGGGGGAACAGAGCGGGCAGCTGCTCTGCTGAGAGCTCCCGTTCACCCCCAGCCCCTCTCCTGGGCTCCAGGTGGAGCCTGGGCTGTGTTTGCTCTGCCCTGGGCCTGTGGGACCCCTTCACCCTTCAAAAGGGACAATTCCCCCCCGTCCTGCTGCCTGCGGCACAAGAGCAGATGTCCCCATCTCCCTGTGCCCTGAGGTTGGATCTCCCCCCCAGGCTCTGTCAGAGCAGTGAAAACCCCGATTCCCCCAGCGCCCCTTCCCCTGGGCTGGGAGATCCCCATTGTCCCCCTGCCCATGGGCTTGGGTCAATAACTGATCAATAACTGATCAATAATCTGCTCTGGGGGTGGGGCTGCCCTGCCCATGGTCTTGGATCAATAACTGATCAATAACTGATCAATAACTGATCAATAATCTGCTCTGGGGGTGGGGCTGCCCCTGCCCACGGGCTTGGATCAATAACTTGGATCAATAACTGATCAATAATCTGCTCTGGGGTGGGGCTGCCCCTGCCCACAGGCTTGGATCAATAACACTGATCAATAACTCGGGTCAATAACTGATCAATAACTGATCAATAATCTGCTCTGGGGATGGGGCTGCCCCTGCCCACAGGCTTGGATCAATAGCACTGATCAATGACTTGGATCAATAACTGATCAATAATCTGCTCTGAGGATGGGGCTGCCCCTGCCCACGGGCTTGGATCAATAACACTGATCAATGACTTGGATCAATAACACTGATCAATGACTGGGATCAATAACTGATCAATAACTCAGATCAATAACTGATCAATAATCTGCTCTGAGGATGGAGCTGCCCCTGCCCATGGCCGTGGATCAATAACTGATCAATAACTCGGATCAATAACTGATGAATAACTTGGGTCAATAACTGATCAATAACTGATCAATAATCTGCTCTGGGGGTGGGGCTGCCCCTGCCCACGGGCTTGGATCAATAGCACTGATCAATAACTTGGATCAATAACACTGATCAATGACTGGGATCAATAACTGACCAATAACTCAGATCAATAACTGATCAATAACTGATCAATAACTGATCAATAATCTGCTCTGGGGATGGAGCTGCCCCTGCCCATGGCCTTGGATCAATAGCACTGATCAATAACTTTGATCAATAACACTGATCAATAACTGATCAATAACTGATCAATAATCTGCTCTGGGGTGGAGCTGCCCCTGCCCATGGTTGGCTCTGAGGCTGCAGCACCAGAGGCTCCTCAGAGCCTCCCTCGCATTGCAAATCCCAGCCCTGCAGCGGGACCCTGTCCCTGCATCCTCCCCAAACCGGGATCATCCCCGTTCCTGAACCCCCACATCCTCCCCAAACCCGGATCATCCCTTTCCCTGAATCCCCACATCCTCCCTAACCCTGGATCATCCCTTTCCCTGAATCCCCACAGCCTCCCTAACCCTGGATTATCCCTTTCCCTGAATCCCCACATCCTCCCTAACCCTGGATTATCCCCACATCCTCCCCAAACTGGGATCATCCCCGTTCCTGGATCCCCACATCCTCCCTAACCCTGGATCATCCCTTTCCCTGAATCCCCACATCCTCCCTAACCCTGGATTATCCCTTTCCCTGGATCCCCACATCCTCCCTAACCCTGGATCATCCCCGTTCCTGGATCCCCACATCCTCCCCAAACCGGGATCGTCCCCGTTCCTGGATCCCCACATCCTCCCTAACCCCGGATCATCCCCGATCCCAGCCCTGCAGCGGGACCCTGTCCCTGCACCCTCCCCAAACCGGGATCATCCCCGTTCCTGGATCCCCACATCCTCCCTAACCCTGGATTATCCCCGTTCCTGGATCCCCACATCCTCCCTAACCCTGGATCATCCCCGTTCCTGGATCCCCACATCCTCCCTAACCCTGGATTATCCCCGTTCCTGGATCCCCACATCCTCCCTAACCCTGGATTATCCCTTTCCCTGGATCCCCACGTCCTCCCTAACCCTGGATTATCCCTTTCCCTGAATCCCCACGTCCTCCCTAACCCTGCATCATCCCTTTCCCTGGATCCCCACATCCTCCCTAACCCTGGATCATCCCTTTCCCTGAATCCCCACATCCTCCCTAACCCTGGATCATCCCTTTCCCTGGATCCCCACATCCTCCCTAACCCTGGATCATCCCTTTCCCTGAATCCCCACATCCTCCCTAACCCTGGATCATCCCTTTCCCTGAATCCCCACAGCCTCCCCATCCCTGCACGTTCCCCATTCCTGACCCCAACCCTTCACCCTCCTGGGTGCTGTGTCTGTCCATTCTCCCCATCCAACCCTGCATCCTCCCTATCCCATCCTCCCAGGCTCTGCATACCTGCATCCTCCCTAACCCTGCATCCTTCCTAACCCTGCATCCTCCCTAACCCTGCATCCTCCCCATCCCTGCATCTTCCCTAACCCTGCATCCTCCCTAATCCATCCCTGCATCCTCCCTAACTCTGCATCCCATCCCATCCCATCCCATCCCATCCCATCCCATCCCATCCCATCCCATCCCATCCCATCCCTGCATCCTCCTCATCACCCCAACTCTGTATTTTCTCCATCCCTTAGCCCATCCCTGCATCCCCTCCATCCCAACCCTCTCTCCATCCCTCCCATCCCGACTCTGTCTCCATCTCGACCCTCTCTCCATCCCGACCCTCTCTCCCCCCCATCCCAACCCTCTCTCCATCTTTCCCATCCCGACCCTCTCCCCATCCCAACCCTCTCCCCATCCCTCCCATCCCAACCCTCTCTCCATCCTTCCCGTGCCGACCCTGTCTCCATCCTGACCCTCTCTCTGTCCCTCCCATCCCGACCTTCTCTCCATCCCGACTCTCTCTCCATTCCCCCATCCCGACCCTCTCTCCATTCCTCCATCCCAACCCTCTCTCCATCCTTCCCATTCTCACCCCCTCCCCATCCCGATCCTCTCTTCAGCCCAATCCTCTCCCCATCCCAACCCTTTCTCCATCTCCCCCATCCTGACTCTCTCTGCATCCCTCTCCCATCCCGACCCTTTCCCCATCCCATCCCTCTCTCCATTCCCCCATCCCGACCCTCTCTCCATCCTTCCCATCCCGACCTTCTCTCCATCCTGACCCTCTCTCCATCCCCCCCATCCATCCCGACCCTCTCTCCATCCTTTCCATCCTGACCTCCTCCCCATCCCGATCCTCTCTTCATCCCAACCCTCTCCCCATCCCGACCCTCTCCCCATCCCTCCCATCCCGACCTTCTCTTCATCCCAACCCTCTCTCCATCCTTCCCATCCTGACCCCCTCCCCATCCCGATCCTCTCTTCATCCCAACTCTCTCCATCCCAACCCTCTCCCCATCACGACCCTCTCTCCATCTCCCCCATCCTGACTCTCTCTGCATCCCTCTCCCATCCCAACCCTCTCCCCATCCCGACCCTCTCTCCCCCCCATCCCGACCCTCTCTCCATCCTTCCCATCCCGACCTTCTCTCCATCCTGACCCTCTCTCCATTCCCCCCATCCCGGCCCTCTCTCCATCCTTTCCATCCTGACCCCCTCCCCCTCCGGATTCTCTCTTCATCCCGTCCCTCTCCCCATTCCGTCCCTTTCCCCATCTCCCCCATCCTGACTCTCTCTGCATCCCTCTCCCATCCCAACCCTTTCCCCATCCTGTCCCTCTCTCCATTCCCCCATCCCGACCCTCTCTCCATCCTTCCCATCCCGACCTTCTCTCCATCCTGACCCTCTCTCCATTCCCCCCATCCCGACCCTCTCTCCATCCTTTCCATCCTGACCCCCTCCCCATCCGGATTCTCTCTTCATCCCGTCCCTCTCCCCATTCCATCCCTTTCCCCATCCCGTCCCTCTCCCCATCTCCCCCATCCTGACTCTCTCTGCATCCCTCTCCCATCCTGATCCTCTCCCCATCACAACCCTCTCCCCATCCCAACCCTCTCCCCATCCCGACCCTTTCTCCATCTCCCCCATCCTGACTCTCTCTGCATCCCTCTCTCTCCCGGCCCTTTCCCATCCCCTGTCTCTCTCCCGGCTCCCCTGCTCTCCGGGCTGCCAGTGGTACAGCCCTGCCTCCCTGCCTGCCTTGCCCGCTGCTCGGGGACGCTGCTGGGAGCGCAGGCAGCGCTGCGGGGGCTGCGGCGGCCGCCTCCAGCCCCAGAGCCGCCGAGAAGGGCTGGAAGGGCCCCCGGCTCCGTCCCGACCCGTGCCCGGGGCAGGCAGCAGCCATGACCCAGGGGAAGGTACGAGCGGGGCCGGGCCGGGCAGGGCGAGCCCGTCCCTGTTGCATAACGGCGCGTTCGGAGGGGAGGGAGGGCGCGGGGAAGGGGTTTGGGAACACGAAGGGATTTAGGAACAGAGCGATGGGCGCAAGGGGAGCGGGGTACCCGTGCACGGAACCTGCCACGGGGCTGGGGGGCTGGTTTGGGGGTTGGGGGCTGGTTTAGGGATGGTTTTGGGGTTGGAGGCTGGTTTGGGGTTGGTTTGGGGATCGGGCTGGCTTAGGGGTGATGGATGCACAGCTCAAACCCCGTTGGACCGGACCTGTGGCCGTTTTACCCCCTGTGCCCCCCACATCCCGGGTGTGGGGGGGCTCCGTGAGCTGTTCGTGCTGTCCCACCCCTGTCCCCACCTGGCAGCACCTCCTGCCCGGACCGGGGACTCGGGATTTTGGGTTTTTTGGGGTTTTTGGGGCTCTCCAGTGCTCTCAGACCGAGCAGGGGGGGTTGTGGATCCTGTGCCAGCTCATGCACCATCGCCATGGCAACGCTCTGGATGCAGCTCCATCCCTCTGGATCTCCTTGGATATCGGGGGGGTGGGGAGGGGGCTCGCGGGATCTCGGCCCCCTAAACCCAAGGGACAGGGAAGGACAGGGAAGGACAGGGAAGGACAGGGAAGGACAGTCCCTGGGGCTGCCAGGGGAGGTGGCACAGCTGCATCTGCCCGTGGGACTCATCCCAGCCCGGCTCTGCTGTGTTTTCAGGGCCCCTTCAGCTGGATTCCTCCTCACTCTGCTGTGCTGAAGCCCCCCTGTTTTGGGGCTCATTGCCTCTGCAGCCCCCCCGAGCTGTGGGCACGCTGCTCTGGGGCTGGGCTGGCTCCTCCGCGGGCAGCAGAGTTATCCTGGCACTTCATCTACCCCAGCCCAGCTGGGAGGTGAAAGGGATCATGTTCCCAAGGAGAGGAGAGCGCTCAGGTGGCCCCAGGTTGGCTCCTTGCTGCAGTCCCGGCTCCTTGGAATGCCGGGAAGCAGCAGAGCTGAGCCTCCTCACGGGCACGGGGGGGAGAACATTCTGGAGGGCCAAACCAGAGCATTCCTGGGAGCAGCTGACCCCAAATGGGGTAAATGGGAATGAAGAGCTCAGGATTTTCTGCCCAGGAGATGAAAGCTCTTTTTAAGGAGCAATGTAGGAAGTTTGATGAGAAGCAGAGAATTCCTTGGATGTTTTTGGTGTCACGTTGAGCCCGAGGCACCGCACGGGCTCAGGGTCTCCCCTCAGAGCTCCCTGCCTGGAACTTCTCATCCCAACGAGCACCTCCGGGGCTTTCCCATCTCCCCTTAGCCATGGATGCCCTTCCAGGGTGCAGGGATGGGCCCGTGCCCAGCCCCCAGGAATGCCTGGGTGGCTCCCAGTTCCTGGGGCTCCCAGTGCCTGAGGCTCCCAGTTCCTGGGGCTCCCAGTTCCTTTGGCTCCCAGTTCCCGTGGCTCCCAGTTCCCATAGCTCCCAGTTCCTTTGGCTCCCAGTTCCCATAGCTCCCAGTTCCTTTGGCTCCCAGTTCCTTTGGCTCCCAGTTCCAGTGGCTCCCAGTTCCTTTGGCTCCCAGTTCCCATAGCTCCCAGTTCCCGTGGCTCCCAGTTCCTTTGTCTCCCAGTTCCCATGGCTCCCAGTTCCCATGGCTCCCAGTTCCTGAGGCTCCCAGTTCCCGTGGCTCCCAGTTCCCCTGGCTCCCAGTTCCCATAGCTCCCAGTTCCCGTGGCTCCCAATTCCTTTGTCTCCCAGTTCCCATGGCTCCCAGTTCCCATAGCTCCCAGTTCCCAGGGCTCCCAGTTCCCGTGGTTCCCAGTTCCTTTGGCTCCCAGTTCCCCTGGCTCCCAGTTCCCATGGCTCCCAGTTCCCATGGGTCCCAGTTCCCATGGGTCCCAGTTCCCGTGGCTCCCAGTTCCCGTGGCTCCCAGTTCCCCTGGCTCCCAGTTCCTGGGGCTCCCAGTTCCCAAGGCTCCCAGTTCCTGTGGCTCCCAGTTCCCATATCTCCCAGTTCCCATGGCTCCCAGTTCCCAAGGCTCCCAGTTCCTTTGGCTCCCAGTTCCCATAGCTCCCAGTTCCCGGGGCTCCCAGTTCCTGAGGCTCCCAGTTCCCGTGGCTCCCAGTTCCCATATCTCCCAGTTCCCATGGCTCCCAGTTCCCATGGCTCCCAGTTCCCCTGGCTCCCAGTTCCTTTGGCTCCCAGTTCCCCTGGCTCCCAGTTCCCCTGGCTCCCAGTTCCCATGGCTCCCAGTTCCCCTGGCTCCCAGTTCCCCTGGCTCCCAGTTCCTGTGGCTCCCAGTTCCCATAGCTCCCAGTTCCCCTGGCTCCCAGTTCCCGTGGCTCCCAGTTCCCATGGCTCCCAGTTCCTTTGGCTCCCAGTTCCCATAGCTCCCAGTTCCTTTGGCTCCCAGTTCCCGTGGCTCCCAGTTCCCGTGGCTCCCAGTTCCCGTGGCTCCCAGTTCCCTTGGCTCCCAGTTCCCGTGGCTCCCAGTTCCCCTGGCTCCCAGTTCCTTTGGCTCCCAGTTCCCGGGGCTCCCAGTTCCCCTGGCTCCCAGTTTCAGTGCCTCCCAGTTCCCATAGCTCCCAGTTCCAGTGTCTCCCAGTTCCCATGGCTCCCAGTTCCCATGGCTCCCAGTTCCCATAGCTCCCAGTTCCTTTGGCTCCCAGTTCCCATAGCTCCCAGTTCTTTTGGCTCCCAGTTCCTGTGGCTCCCAGTTCCTTTGGCTCCCAGTTCCCGTGGCTCCCAGTTCCCGTGGCTCCCAGTTCCCATAGCTCCCAGTTCCTTTGGCTCCCAGTTCCCGTGGCTCCCAGTTCCCGTGGCTCCCAGTTCCTTTGGCTCCCAGTTCCTTTGGCTCCCAGTTCCCGTGGCTCCCAGTTCCTTTGGCTCCCAGTTCCCATGCCTCCCAGTTCCAGTGGCTCCCAGTTCCTTTGGCTCCCAGTTCCTTTGGCTCCCAGTTCCCATGCCTCCCAGTTCTCATGGCTCCCAGTTCCTGAGGCTCCCAGTTCCCGTGTCTCCCAGTTCCTTTGGCTCCCAGTTCCCGGAGCTCCCAGTTCCTTTGGCTCCCAGTTCCTTTGGCTCCCAGTTCCCATAGCTCCCAGTTCCTTTGGCTCCCAGTTCCTGAGGCTCCTAGTTCCCATGGCTCCCAGTTCCTTTGGCTCCCAGTTCCTTTGGCTCCCAGTTCCTTTGGCTCCCAGTTCCCATATCTCCCAGTTCCCATGGCTCCCAGTTCCCATGGCTCCCAGTTCCCATGGCTCCCAGTTCCCATGGCTCCCAGTTCCTTTGGCTCCCAGTTCCCATAGCTCCCAGTTCCTTTGGCTCCCAGTTCCCATAGCTCCCAGTTCCCATGGCTCCCAGTTCCCATGGCTCCCAGTTCCCGGGGCTCCCAGTTCCCAGGGCTCCCAGTTCCTTTGGCTCCCAGTTCCCATAGCTCCCAGTTCCTTTGGCTCCCAGTTCCTTTGGCTCCCAGTTCCCATGGCTCCCAGTTCCTTTGGCTCCCAGTTCCCGTGGCTCCCAGTTCCTTTGGCTCCCAGTTCCCATGCCTCCCAGTTCCAGTGGCTCCCAGTTCCTTTGGCTCCCAGTTCCTTTGGCTCCCAGTTCCCATGCCTCCCAGTTCTCATGGCTCCCAGTTCCCATGGCTCCCAGTTCCCGTGTCTCCCAGTTCCTTTGGCTCCCAGTTCCCGGAGCTCCCAGTTCCTTTGGCTCCCAGTTCCTTTGGCTCCCAGTTCCCATAGCTCCCAGTTCCTTTGGCTCCCAGTTCCTGAGGCTCCCAGTTCCCATGGCTCCCAGTTCCTTTGGCTCCCAGTTCCCATGGCTCCCAGTTCCTTTGGCTCCCAGTTCCTGAGGCTCCCAGTTCCCGTGGCTCCCAGTTCCCATAGCTCCCAGTTCCTTTGGCTCCCAGTTCCCATGGCTCCCAGTTCCCATAGCTCCCAGTTCCCATGGCTCCCAGTTCCCATGGCTCCCAGTTCCCGGGGCTCCCAGTTCCCAGGGCTCCCAGTTCCAGTGTCTCCCAGTTCCCATGGCTCCCAGTTCCCGGGGCTCCCAGTTCCTTTGGCTCCCAGTTCCCATAGCTCCCAGTTCCCATGGCTCCCAGTTCCCATGGCTCCCAGTTCCCAGGGCTCCCAGTTCCCATAGCTCCCAGTTCCTGTGGCTCCCAGTTCCCATGGCTCCCAGTTCCCGGGGCTCCCAGTTCCTTTGGCTCCCAGTTCCCATGGCTCCCAGTTCCCATAGCTCCCAGTTCCTTTGGCTCCCAGTTCCCGAGGCTCCCAGTTCCCATGGCTCCCAGTTCCTTTGGCTCCCAGTTCCCATAGCTCCCAGTTCCTTTGGCTCCCAGTTCCCGAGGCTCCCAGTTCCCATAGCTCCCAGTTCCTTTGGCTCCCAGTTCCTTTGGCTCCCAGTTCCTGTGGCTCCCAGTCCCCATAGCTCCCAGTTCCTTTGGCTCCCAGTTCCCATAGCTCCCAGTTCCTTTGGCTCCCAGTTCCTGTGGCTCCCAGTCCCCATAGCTCCCAGTTCCTTTGGCTCCCAGTTCCCAGGGCTCCCAGTTCCTTTGGCTCCCAGTTCCCGAGGCTCCCAGTTCCCATAGCTCCCAGTTCCCATGGCTCCCAGTTCCAGTGTCTCCCAGTTCCTGTGGTTCCCAGTTCCTTTGGCTCCCAGTTCCAGTGTCTCCCAGTTCCCGTGGGTCCCACTTCCTGGGGTTCCCAGTTCTAGTGTCCCCCTGTTCCAGTGTCTCCCAGTTCCAGTGTTCCCCAGTTCCCGTGTCCCCCCAATTCCAGTGTCTCCCAGTTCCGGACCCCTTTTTCCAGAGCCCCTCCGTGCCAGCCTCTCTTCCAGGGCAGTTTCTGGGATGCTTTTACTCATCTCTCTCTCTCTCTTTGCCCCTCTCTGTGCAGCTCTCTGTGAACAACAAACCCCCCAGCTCTGAGGGGCAGGGGGACAAGAAGGACAATGGCACCGCCCCCCCCGGCGCCCCCCGTCCTACGAGGAGGCCACAGCGGGAGAAGGGATGAAGGCCGGGGGCTTTCCCTGCCCCGCCCGCCGCCCCGCTCCACCCCAGCTGGGCCTACGTGGATCCCAGTAAGTCCTTGAATGGGGTGGAATGGGGGCGAGCCCTGGAGAGGGGCAGAGATCTCCCAGGATGGAGAGGAGAGGGGGAGCAGGATTAGAGGGGGATCAGGATAAGAGGAGGAGCAGGGATGAGAGGGGGAGCAGGGGTGAGAGGGGGAGCAGGGATAAAAGGAGGAACAGGGATAAAATGGGGAACAGGGATAACATGGGGAGCAGGGATAAGAGGGAGACCAGGATAAGAGGGGGAGCAGGGATAAGAGGGGGAGCAGGATAAGAGGAGGAGCAGGGACAAGAAGGGGGACCAGGGATAAGAGGAGGACCAGGAATGAGAGGGGGAGCAGGATAAGAGGAGAAACAGGGATAAGATGGGGAGAAGGGATGAGAGGGAGACCAGGATAAGAGGGGGAGCAGGGATGAGAGGGGGAACAGGGATAAGATGGGGAGCAGGGATAAGAGGGGGAGCAGGATAAGAGGAGGAGCAGGGACAAGAGGGTGGACCAGGGATAAGAGGAAGACCAGGAATGAGAGGGGGAGCAGGGATGAGAAGGGAACCAGGATAAGAGGGGGAGAAGGGATAAGATGGGGAGCAGGGATGAGAGGGGGAGCAGGGATAAAAGGAGGAACAGGGATAAGACGGGGAGCAGGGATGAGAAGGGAGCAAGGATAAGAGGGGGAGCAGGGATAAAAGGAGGAACAAGGATAAGATGGGGAGAAGGGATGAGAGGGGGAGCAGGGATAAGAGGGGGAGCAGGGATGAGAAGGGGAGCAGGATTAGAGGAGGAGCAGAGATAAGATGGCGAACAGGGGTAAGAGGAGGAGCAGGGATAAGAGGAGGAACAGGGATAAGACAGGGAGCAGGGATGAGAGGGAGAACAGGATAAGAGGGGGAGAAGGGATGAGAGGGGGAGCAGGGATGAGAAGGGGAGCAGGGATAAGATGGGGAGCAGGGATGAGAAGGGAACCAGGATAAGAGGGGGAGAAGGGATGAGAGAAAGAGCAGGGATAAAAGGAGGAACAGGGATAAGATGGGGAGAAGGGATGAGAAGGGAGCCAGGGTAAGATGGGGAGAAGGGATGAGAGAGGGAGCAGGGATGAGAGGGGGAGCAGGGATGAGAGGGGGAGCAGGGATAAGATGGGGAGCAGGGATAAGAGGGGGAGCAGGATAAGAGGGGGAGAAGGGATGAGAGAAAGAGCAGGGATGAGAGGGGGAACAGGGATAAAATGGGGAGCAGGATAAAAGGGGGAGCAGGGATGAGAAGGGAACCAGGATAAGAGGGGGAGAAGGGACGAGAGAAAGAGCAGGGATGAGAAGGGGAGCAGGGATAAAAGGAAGAACAGGGATAAGACAGGGAGCAGGGATAAGAGGGAGACCAGGATAAGAGGGGTAGAAGGGATGAGAGGAGGAGCAGGGACAAGAGGGGGGAGCAGGGATAAGAGGAGGACCGGGAATGAGAGGGGGAGCAGGGATGAGAAGGGAACCAGGATAAGGGGGAGCAGGATAAGAGGAGAAGCAGGGATGAGAGGGGGAGCAGGGATAAGAGGGGGAGCAGGGATAAAAGGAGGAACAGGGATAAGATGGGGAGAAGGGATGAGAAGGGAACCAGGATAAGAGGGGGAGCAGGATTAGAGGATGAGCAGGGACTAGAGGGGGAGCAGGGATAAGAGGAGGAGCAGGAATGAGAGGGGGAGCAGGGATGTGGTGCCCACTTTGGCCCAGGGCAGAGCTGCAGCTGTGAGCTCTGAGCCTCTGTCTGCACAGGAGAGTCTCTATCGACGTGTAAAAGTCTCCATCTACACAAAAAGCCTCCATCTGCAGATACAGGTCCGTATCTGTGAATAAAAGCCATTCCAGCCATCCCAGAGACCTCACCCCCTGCCAGATGAGGAGAGAGTAAACTCCTTCCCAGCCCCATGGTGGGAGGAATCCCCATTCCCAGCTCGCTGCCCTGGGAGATCCCGGCTCCTGGGGCTGGAGGGAAAGTCCTGGAGCAGCTGCAGGGATCCCCCCACCCCCTCCTGCAGCTCCTGCTCAGCCCCAGCTCTCAGAGCAGCTGAGGTGGCACAGTTGGTGTCACAAGGGGTGTCACAGCCCCGAGTGTGGCTGTTGGCAGCTGCTGGCAGAGCCAGGGACACGGCTGGGGCCAAAGGCTGGATTGTTCCAGCATCCTCGTGGCCATTCCTGGGCAAGCCAGCAGTTTTTCCAGCACCAGAAGCTCCCCGGGGCTGCTGCTGGGCTGTAGCAAAGGACAGAGCCCTGGCTGGGCCCAGGGAATGGCTGCAGGGCTGGAGCAGGATGGGGTGGCTGGGAAGTGATCCTGGGGACGGCCAAGTGCTCGCTCAGCACAGCTCCAGACAGAGAAAACGCTGGGATTTTGGGATTTAGGGACTCCCGGGCTCTTGCCCTGCTCCTCTGCTGCCTGTTCTGTCCAGCTGGATACTTGGGGAAGGGGAAGGAGTGAAAACCTCCCCTGCTGTGTCTGTGCTGGCACATCCTGGTGGTTTCTCAGCCTTTCCCCTGAGGAACAGGATAAATCCCCCCAGGTGCCTCTGGGCATCATCTGCATTTCTCTGCTCTTGCAATGAATTTGGGGGGGGGTGAGGCCTAAGTGGGGTGGGATGGGGTTCTTGGGGTTTAGGGGTGGGATGGGGAATTTGGGGTTTAGGGGGTGGGATGGGGAATTTGGGGTTTAGGGGTGGGATGGGGTATTTGGGGTTTATGGAATGGGATGGGGTTTAGGGGTTTAGGGGTAGGATGGGATGTTTTGGGTTTAGGGGGTGGGATGGGGAATTTGGGGTTTAGGGGTGGGATGGGGAATTTGGGGTTTAGGGGTGGGATGGGGTATTTGGGGTTTAGGGGGTGGGATGGGGAATTTGGGGTTTATGGAATGGGATGGGGTTTAGGGGTTTAGGGGTAGGATGGGATGTTTTGGGTTTAGGGGGTGGGATGGGGAATTTGGGGTTTAGGGGTGGGATGGGGAATTTGGGGTTTATGGAGTGGGATGGGGTATTTGGGGTTTATGAAATGGGGTATTTGGGGTTTAGGGGTGGGATGGGGTATTTGGGGTTCAGGGGGTGGGATGGGGTATTTGGGTTTAGGGGTGGAATGGGGTGTTTGGGGTTTAGGGGGTGGGATGGGGTATTTGGGGTTTAGGGGTGGGGTATTTGGCATTTAGGGGGTAGGATGGGGTATTTGGGGTTTAGGGGTGGGGTATTTGGGGGTTGAGGGGTGGAATGGGGTATTTGGGTTTAGAGGTGGAATGGGGTATTTGGGTTTAGGGGTGGGATGGGGAATTTGGGGTTTATGAAATGGGGTATTTGGGGTTTAGGGGGTGGGATGGGGAATTTGGGGTCTCCAGGTGGGAAGCCAATCCCACTCTATGGGATGTCTCACACCTGACTGGGAGCACCTGGAGGGAAGGGATGTGGCTTTGGGGTTATTTCTGTGACCGTGATCTCAGGACACACCGTCCTGCTGTGGCCTTGGATGGGGGGACAGATGTGGGGACACCAGGAGGGAGGAGGATGGAACCCTCTGGATGCTGGCAGGGAGGGAGGGAGGAGGGTAAAACCCTTCAGTTCCTCGGGGCACTGAGGTGCCAGCTGGGGATTTAGGGGCCAATTTGGTGTTTAGGGGACAATTTGGTGTTTAGGGGCCAGCTGGAAGTTTAGGGGCCAGTTGGGAGTTTAGGGGCCAATTTGGTGTTTAGGGGCTAATTTGGTGTTTAGGGGACAATTTGGTGTTTAGAGGTGAGCTGCAAGTTTAGGGGCCAGTTGAGTGTTTAGGGGCCAACTTGTGTTTAGAGGCCAATCTGGTGTTTAGGGGCCAGTTTGGTGTTTAGGGGCCAGTTGGGTTTTTAGGAGCCAATTTGGTGTTTAGGGGCCAATTTGATGTTTAGAAGACAATTGGGTGTTTAGGGGACAATTGGATGTTTAGGGTCTGGAATTCCCAGGGATTCTCCCTGCCCAGGTACTCGGGGACTGATGAGGGATCCAGGAGGTTCAGCTCCAGTGGGGCAGGAAGGAAGGACCAAGGGATTTACTGACAACAGAGCAGGACCAGGGACTTGTTTCCTGCTGGGGTCACCTAAGTGAGGCTCCTGCATTTTGAATGAGCAACTTTAACCAGGAAAACAGGAGAAAATCAGGATCAGGACCTTGAGTCTGGCTCTCTGGGTGTCTGCTCTGAGACTGAGAGGGTCTTTGCTCCGTCTTCCTGAAGGATTTGGGCATCCCTGAGCTCAGAAGCTTTAGGAGGAGGGGAAGTGCCTGTGGACCAGGCAGGGGCAGGACTGTAAAGCAGGAAGATCACACAAAAAAATCCTTCTGTGGAAACCCAGCAGGAGGACTTCAGTGACACAGGAGGGGACATCAGCAAGGGAAGCACAGAATGGTGATGGAGTCATGGAATGGTTTGGGTGGGATGGGACCTTTCAGCCCATCCAGTGCCACCCCTGCCATGGCAGGGACACCTCCCACTGCCCCAGGCTGCTCCAAGCCCCATCCAGCCTGGCCTGGGACACTGCCAGGGATGGGGAAAGGAAAACAGCAACAGGAGCTTCTGTTCCAGTTTTGGCACAGCAGAGATGACTTGTGCAGGGATCTGAGGCTTTGGGGGAAGGTTTTTCTCACTGGTAGCGTTGGAGCTGTGTTCTCCATTTTCAGGCTCGGTGCTGAGCTGTTTCCCGAGTCCCTGCATGGAAATGGGGCTGAGGGACGGAGCTCAGGGAGCTGCCAGGAGCTGCTCTCGGAGCAGGGGCGTTGTTGACAAAGCCACGATGCAAACACAGCTCGGGAGAGCAGCGAGGGACTGGCTCCTCCTGCTCCTGGGAATGCTGAGTCACAGCTGCTCCCCTGGGGATGCTTTAACATCCAGTGAAAGGAGAGCAAGGGCTGATCCCAGCCCTCCCATCGCTGTGGAAGCTTTGGTGTTTGCTCGGACAGGGATTCAGCCTGGGCTTGGGATGGTTTGTGGGAATGTTCCCCCTCTGGTCCCAGGGATGGTCCTGAGGAGCAGCAGGAGTGGGAAGGGAGCAGAGGAAGTTTTGTATTTGCTGGGAAATGTCCCAACGAAGGCAGGAATGATGAATCTTATTCTGTGTTCTCAGAAGGCTAATTTATTACTTTATTATACTATATTATATTTAGGAATACTATAATACAATATATAATAGAACAATACTAAAGAATAATATATTCAATATTTTAATATTATTATTCTTTAATATATTATATGAAAGAATACTATACTTTAATATAGTATATAATATAACTATACTAAAGAATAATATATTTAATATTGTTTAATAGTATTATTCTTATATTAATATTCTTTTATATATTATATTAAAGAATACTATAATTTAATATATTATATAACTATAATACAGAATGATGTATTTAATATTCTTTAATGTCATTGTTCTTATAATAATATTATTTAATATATTAAATTAAAGAATACTATAGTTATATAATAGATATATATATATTTAATATAATATATAATATACCTATACTAAAGAATACAGAAAGGATACTCACTAAATGCTAAAAAAACTAATAATGAAAACTCCTGACTCTCTCCAGAGTCTCAACACAGCTTGGCCCTGATTGGCCAAAGACTCAAAACAATTCACAGCAGAATCCAATGGAACAATCACCTGTGGGTAAACAATCCCCAAACACATTCCACACGTGAGCAAAACACAGGAGAAGCAAATGAGACGAGAATTGTTTTCCTTTTCTCTGAGGCTTCTCAGCTTCCCAGGAGAAAAACCCTGGGTGAAGGGATTTTTTTCAGAGAATGTGAATGCCACAAGGAACCTCTGGGGATTTAGGGTGCCAAACTGAGCCGTGGTGGCTCCCTGGGCTCAGGTCCCACAGCTGAGGGGAGATTTGGGATTTGGCCACAAGGAACCTCTGGGGATTTGGGGCACCAGACTGAGCTCTGGTGGCTCCCTGGGCTCAGGTCTCACAGCTGTGGGGGATTTGGCCACAAGGAACCTCTGGGGGTTTGGGGCACCAAACTGAGCCGTGGTGACTCCCTGGGCTCAGGTGCCACAGCTGGGGGAGGGATTTGGGATTTGGCCCCAAGGAACCTCTGGGGATTTGGGGGTGCCAGATTGAGCCGTGGTGGCTCCCTGGGCTCACGTCCCACAGCTGAGGGGGGATTTGGGATTTGGGGCACTGAATTGAGCAGTGGTGGCTCCCTGGGCTCAGGCCCCACAGCTGGGAGGGATTTGGCCCCAAGGAACCTCTGGAGATTTGGGGTGCCAAACTGAGCCGTGGTGGCTCCCCGGGCTCAAGTCCCACATCTGGGGGGGATTTGGGATTTGGCCCCAAGGAACCTCTGGGGATTTGGGGCACCAGATTGAGCCGTGGTGGCTCCCTGGGCTCAGGTCCCACAGCTGGGAGGGATTTGGGATTTGGCCACAAGGAAGCTCTGGAGGTTTGGGGCACCAGACTGAGCCGTGGTGGCTCCCTGGGCTCAGGCCCCACAGCTGGGGGGGATTTGGGATTTGGCCACGAGGAACCTCTGGGGATTTGGGGCAGTGAATTGAGCCGTGGTGGCTCCCTGGGCTCAAGTCCCACAGCTGAGGGGAGATTTGGGATTTGGCCACAAGGAACCTCTGGGGGTTTGGGGCACCAAACTGAGCCATGGTGACTCCCTGGGCTCAAGTCCCACACTGAGGGGAGATTTGGGATTTGGCCACAAGGAACCTCTGGGGATTTGGGGCGCCAAACTGAGCCATGGTGACTCCCTGGGCTCAAGTCCCACAGCTGGGGGGGATTTGGGATTTGGCCACAGGGAACCTCTGGGGATTTGGGGCACCAAACTGAGCCGTGGTGACTCCCTGGGCTCAAGTCCCACAGCTGAGGGGGATTTGGGATTTGGCCACAAGGAACCTTTGGGGATTTGGGGCACTGAATTGAGCCGTGGTGGCTCCCTGGGCTCGGGCCCCACAGCTGGGGAGGGATTTGGGTGGGAGCTGCTCCTTTGGCCCCTCTGCAGGCAGCAGCCCGAGCTATGGCAGCGGGGGCTACCCGGGGGACACGGAGCTGCTCACCACCTTCAGCTGGGACGACCGCAACGTGCGCAGGGTGTTCATCAGGAAGGTGAGGCAGGGACGCGTCCCTCACCCTCGGGGCTGGCAGAGCTGGACCCCCAGCCCTGGAGGAGGGCCCGGCTCTGCTGGATTCTGGATCCATGGGTCACACCTCTCCCTGCAGGTGTACGCCATCCTGATGGTCCAGCTCCTGGTCACCGTTGTCATCGTGGCTTTCTTCACCTTCTGGTGGGTGCTGGGTGTGTCCTGGGTCACCTGGGCAGGTTCCTGGGGGTTGTGTCACACCTGGATTCCTTCTGACTATTCCAACAGAAAAGCAAAGCTGAGGGAGCACTCAGAGGTCCCTCAGTCCTTTTGCCCCCATTCCCACCCATGCTCAGGTTTGGATTCCCCATCCTGGGTGATCTCCAGGGCTGCTGCCCTCGGCAGTGGCTGCTGGGTTTTCCCTGTGGGAGTTACCAGATCCCAGCTCCAGGGGCTGCCTCCCCTCCCCTGCTCATCCCCCTCTCCAGCTCGGATGACCGAGCGCTCTGGGTGTGTGTGGCTCATGTTGCCTCCAGAATAAATAATGGATCAGGGCCAGCCTGAGGATTTGGGCTCCCTAATCCCCTGTGGGAGCCATTCCCAGCCAGCTCCGGTGTGGAACTGGGGGAGCAGCGCTCCCTTCCCACCTGGCAGCTGGAATTCCTCTCCACAGGCTCAGGCTGCGGAGAGGATTCACCCAGGGCTGGGTTTTCAATCCCCTGCTCGGGTTCATTGGGCAGGGAGCTCTGAGGGACCAGGTTCTCCCTGCTCAGGATCTTTCCTTGTCTTGCAGTGAACCAGTCAAGGGCTACATCCAGACCACTCTGCCTGGTACTGGGCTTCCTAGTGAGTATCCCTGGCTCCTCCTGTGGCCCTGTGTGCTCCAGACAGCCTGGGTGGGGCTGTGGGGACGTGGGAAGGGTCTCCAACGCTTCCCAAACACCGTCCTGCACGTGAAGCATCGCTCCAAAGAGTGCAGGGGCAACTGGGGGAGGTCATGGAATCATGGAATGGGTTGGGTTGGGTTGGGTTGGGTTGGGTTGGGTTGGGTTGGGTTGGGTTGGAAGGGACCTCAAAGCCCATCGAGTGCCACCCCTGCCATGGCAGGGACACCTCCCACCATCCCAGCTGCCCCCAGCCCCAGCGTCCAGCCTGGCCTTGGGCACTGCCAGGGACCCAGGCCCAGCCCCAGCTGCTCTGGGCACCAATCCATGGTGAGCCTGAGGTGAGCAGGTGGGAAACCTCACCTGAATGAGCAAGAGACGCCTGAGAGGAGAACTCCCAACACTTCCCCAAAAACTGCTCTAGAACCAGGGTGGAAATAAATACCTGAATATTTCCTGCAGAAAGCCAGAGAAAACTGGGGAGTTTCCAGGGAAACAGAAACTCCTAATGAGACCTGGAGGGATGTCCAGGGTACCTTAGAGGGTTCATTTTGGGAAGGTCCCTGGGAAGCTCCAGAGGCCTCCTTGCAGAGCATTCAGGAGCACTGAACACCTGGAAGGACGCTCAGGGCACCATGGAGGCTGAATTCTGGGATTTTCCCCTTGGAAGCCAGGTGGTTGTCAGGGTTTCCATTACATAATATCCAGTGGGGTGGATTTGGAGGTGTTGGGATGTCCTGGCCATGTCTGGGTGGGGCTGTCACTCCTGGGGCTCCAGAAGTTGGGATTCCATTCCTTGCTTCCCCCAGCCAGCCCAGAATGGAGCTCCCTGGCATCTCCTGGCTCCGTGGTTTCCAGGCTGCTGGCGGGGTCAGCGCTGCTCATTGAGTGTGAGGTGAACTCAGCATTAATCAGTTCACACCCAAATCAGCAGATGAGACACAGGCTTATGTAACCTGGGAGAACCAGCAGCAGTGGGAGCTCCGGGCACCAGGAGGGAGCCAGAGGTGCTCCAGAGGGCAGCTGGGCTTGGAGAGGCGCTGTCACCTCCCAGGGGACAGGGGAGGAGCCTCAGCCCTGCTCAGGTGCCCACCTGGGCCTCTGGGGTCGCCTCTCCAGCTCCCTGCCCAGATGGAGTCGATTCCCTCCCGTTTCCCAGCAGGAACAACCCTGGGGCAGCTGGGGGGGTTCTGTCCTGCAGGAATCCCCCCCTGGTCATTGTCCCCCTGTGCCCAGGTGAGACCCCACCTGCAGAGCTGCTCCTGCACGGGGAGGGGTGAGGAGAGAGCCCAGAGGAGGCCCCGGAGCTGCTCCAGGGCTGGAGCCCCTCTGGGGCCGGGCTGGGAGAGCTGGGGGTGCTCACCTGGAGAGGAGAAGGGAAAGGAGACCCTGGAGCCCCTGTCAGGCCTGAAGGGGCTCCAGGAGAGCTGGAGAGGGGCTGGGGACAAGGATGGAGGGACAGGACACAGGGAATGGCTCCCAGAGGGCAGGGATGGGTGGGAATTGGGCAGGAATTGCTCCCTGGGAGGGTGGGGAGGGGTTGGGATGGATTTGGATGGCTGCCCCTGAACCCCTGGCAGTGCCCAAGGACGGGGTTTGGAGGAACCTGGGACAGTGGGAGGTGTCCCTGCCCACAGCAGGGAGTGGGATGGGATGGGTTTTCAGGTGCCTTCCCTCCCAGCCCATTCCATGACTTTAATTTTGTCTGGTTTTTTCGCTGCTCAGTGAGCCAAGCCCTTCCCTTCATTCCAGTGTCTCCAAATGTTTTCCTGCTTTTTGCCTGCGTCTCCTTC
Organism: Calcarius lapponicus; assembly: GCA_039654755.1. Lineage (NCBI taxonomy): Eukaryota > Metazoa > Chordata > Aves > Passeriformes > Fringillidae > Calcarius > Calcarius lapponicus. Next base: position 483,063 of record JBBFKN010000072.1, on the reverse strand, counting down.
CCAACCAGAGACCTCTGTAACAAACCCTGGAGCCCCAGGACGTTTTCCCACTGCTGGGATGGCGCCTCAGTGGGGATCAATCCAGATTTGCAGCCAGGGATGGACGGCCCTGCAGGCTCTGTGCTCCCAACAGCCTCTTCCCAGCTGCTCAGCTGTGTCCAGGCTGCTCCCACTGGGCTTTCCTGGTTTCCCAGTGGGAGAGCTGGGCCTGGGTTTATCTCTGTGCCCTCCCTGCCCTGGCCGAGGGTCAGTGGCTATCGGGAGCCATCGGCACGCCCAGAACTGCTGCCCTGGGGGGGAGCAGCTCCAGAGCCTGGAAAAACACCCGGCTCTGGGCAGGAGAGCCTGCAGCAGCTCTGGGCTGCTGTGCTCGGACAGGCTCAAACGCTGGGAGCTCAAACCTGAAACCTGCCAGGACCTGGGCGGGGCTGGGCAGCCCCTGCACCTCGGGCTCCTCTGAGCCAGGAGGATCCTCCTGCCCTGAACCCTGTTCTGAACGGATCCTCCTGCCCTGAGCCCTTCCCTGGGCCCTGAACGGATCCTCCTGCCCTGGGCTCATCCCTGAGCCCTGTTCTGAACGGATCCTCCTGCCCTGGACCCTTCCCTGAGCCCTGAATGGATCCTCCTGCCCTGAGCCCTTCCCTGAGCCCTGAACGGATCCTCCTGCCCTGGGCTCATCCCTGAGCCCTGTTCTGAATGGATCACTCCTGCCCTGGACCCTTCCCTGAGCCCTGAATGGATCCTCCTGCCCTGGGCTTGTCCCTGAGCCCTGTTCTGAACGGATCCTCCTGCCCTGAGCTTGTCCTTGAGCAGCTCTTCCTGCCCTGAACCCTTCCCTGAGCCCTGTTCTGAATGGATCCTCCAGCCCTGAGCCCTGTTCTGAATGGATCCTCCTGCCCTGGGCTTGTCCCTGAGTCCTGTTCTGAATGGATCCTCCAGCCCTAAACCCTGTTCTGAACGGATCCTCCTGCCCTGAGCCCTTCCCTGAGCCCTGAATGGATCCTCCTGCCCTGGGCTCATCCCTGAGCCCTGTTCTGAATGGATCCTCCAGCCCTAAACCCTGTTCTGAATGGATCCTCCTGCCCTGAGCCCTTCCCTGCCCTGAGTTCTTCCTCAAGCACTCCAGCAGTGGAATCCTGGAATGGGTTGGGTTGGAGGAGCCTTCAAGTCCACCCGGTGCCACCCCAGCCATGGGCAGGGACACTTTCCACTGTCCCAGGTTTCTCCAGTCCCTGTCCAGCCTGGCCTTGTGCACTTCCAGGAATGGAAAGCCCAAAAATTCCCATTTCTGGAGGGATGTGCTATGGGAGCAGCTTCCTCCTCCAGCACAGGCCTCTCCAGCCCTGCCTGAGCCCGGCCACTTTGCCAGCCCTGGGTTTAAGAACCTCCAGCCTTGACACCCCCAGGCTGGAAAGGGTTTGGAAACGAGGGGCAAACCTGGAAATGAGGGGCAAACCTGGAAATGAGGGGCAAACCTGGAAATGAGGGGCAAACCTGGAAATGATAGCAAACCTGGAAATGATGGCAAACCTGGAAATGAGGGGCAAACCTGGAAACAAGGGGCAAACCTGGAAACGAGGGGCAAACCTGGAAATGAGGGGCAAACCTGGAAATGATGACAAACCTGGAAATGATGACAAACCTGGAAATGAGGGGCAAACCAGGAAATGAGGGGCAAACCTGGAAACGAGGGGCAAACCTGGAAACGAGGGGCAAACCTGGAAATGATGGCAAACCTGGAAATGATGGCAAACCTGGAAATGAGGGGCAAACCTGGAAACAAGGGGCAAACCTGGAAATGATGACAAACCTGGAAATGAGGGGCAAACCTGGAAATGATGACAAACCTGGAAATGAGGGCAAACCTGGAAATTATGACAAACCTGGAAATGATGGCAAACCTGGAAATGATGACAAGTCTGGAAATGAGGGGCAAACCTGGAAATTATGACAAACCTGGCACCACCAGGTGAGAAACTCACAGAGCCATGGAATCCTGGAATCATGAAGGTGGGAAAAGCCCCTGGAGACCATGGAGTCCAACCACCAACCCTCCCCTCACCACTGACCAAGTGTCCTAGGTTGATAAGTGAGTTTTTTGGGAGGTTGTGGTCAAACCAATCAGTGCTCAGATTTGAATGTCCCCCAGTGCCACTTCCAAAGGCTTTTGGACACTTCCAAGGATGGATTCCACCACTCTCCAAAGCCTGACCTCCCTCTCCATGAAGGAACATTTCCTCAGAGCCAGCACAAGCCAGGCTCCTGCCCTGTTTGTCACCCACACGTTTGGGTGCCCTGCTCCAAATCCTGCCCTCAGCTTCTCCAGGGATGTTTTGTCCCACCCTGGGCACGGGCAGAGGCAGAGGAGGCTCCTGAGGGGAGGAAGGAGCTCAGTGAGAGGGACCAGGGGTGGGAACCAGCCTGATCCAGCCTGCTGGGTGTTTGCATTTCCAGCATCCCCCACCCCGGGCTGCTTTTCCAGGGAATTCCATCCCAGGCTGCTTTTCCAGGGAATTCCATCCCAGGGAGTTCTCCCCTGTTCCACCATCCCAGGCTGCTTTTCCAGGCAATTCCATCCCACCCCCTGCGCCCCTCCATCCCAGTCTGGTTTTCCAGGGAATTCCATCCCAGGGAATTCTCCCCTGTTCCACCACCCCAGGCTGCTTTTCCAGGGAATTCCATCCCCACCCCCTGCACTTTTCCAGGCATATTCCATCCCAGGGAATTCCACCACCCCAGGCTGCTTTTCCAGGGAATTCTATGCCCACCCCTGCACCTCCATCCCAGGCTACTTTTCCAGGAATTCCACCATCCCAGGCTGCTTTCCAGGCAATTCCATCCCAGGGAATTCCACCATCCCAGACTGGTTTTCCAGGCAATTCACCCCAGGGAATTCCCCCCTGTATCACTCTCCCAGGCTGCTTTTCCAGGGAATTCCATCCCAGGCTGCTTTTCCAGAGAATTCCACCCCAGGGAATTCCATCCCACCCCCTGCTCCACCCTCCCAGGCTGTTATTTCACCCCCAAATTTTCTCTCTCTCTCTCTCTCCTTGCAGCGCCGTTTTCTTCGTCACCTACCTGATCCTCGCCTGCTGCTCCGGGCCCAGGTGAGGAGGGGATGCTTTGGGATCTGGGGCAGCCTGGGAAGGCAGCAGGAATGTTTCCCTCGGGTTTCCAGCCCTGTTGTGGGGCAGGGGTGCAGCTGCTGTGTTTCCCACGGGATCATGGAAAGGTTTGGGTTGGAGAGGGCCTTAAATCCCACCCAGTGCCGTGGGCAGGGACACCCCCAGTGTGCCAGGGTGCTCCACTGTCCTGGCCTTGGACATTTCCAGGGATCCAGGGGCTGCCACAGCTGCTCTGGGGAACCTGTTCCAGATGCTGGAAACAGCTGTTCCAGGCCTTGGGTTGCTGCAGCTCAGGAGTCCAATTGCAGCTGGGACTTCCAGCAGACTTCCAAGCCAACCCATTCCAGCAGTGCTGTGAGGGCCCCGACAAAGGGGAATGGTGCATCTGACTCCATGGACAGCAGAAGGCTAATTAATGACTTTATTAATCTGTACTATGTACATTTCATCCAAACTGAGCCTGCCAAGCACTCACTCTGCACACACTGCGCAGAATCTCGTGACTGTCACGACACACACACACACACCTGGAAACAAAACGTCCTCACTTTGGTTAAACCATCTCCAAATTGCATTCTACACAGGCACAGCAAGTGGTAAGAGTTGTGTTTTCCCTTTCTCTGAGGTTCAGAGAACGTGAATCTCAGAAATCCTTGGGAAGAACTGTGCCTTGCTTTTTCTCTGTGAAGAGAATGTGGCAGCACCACCACATTTCCAGCTCTGGGATTCTGGGAATTAAACATTCCAGAGGATGCTCTTGCCAGAGGAGCAGGAATGTCCTGGGGACCTCTGTCCTGCTGGCCCAGAAGGACCCCAAATGTCCTGGGGCTCCCAGCAGGGTGTTAGCAGACAGTCCACACACACACACCTGGTCCTGACAGGCCAAGAGAACAAACCATCCTCACTTTGGGTAAGCAATCTCCAAATTGCATTCTGCTTTGGCACAACACAGGCACAGCAAGTGGTAAGAGTTGTGTTTTCCCTTTCTCTGAGGTTCAGAGAACGTGAATCTCAGAAATCCTTGGAAGAACTGTGCCTTGCTTTTCTCTGTGAAGAGAAATGTGGCAGCACCGCCCCGTTTGCAGCTCTGGGATTCTGGGAATTAACCATTCCAGAGGATGCTCTTGCCAGCACCCAGGGGAGCAGGAATGTCCTGGGGACCTCTGTCCTGCTGGCCCAGAAGGACCCCAAATGTCCTGGGGCTCCCAGCAGGGTGTTAGCAGACAGTCCACACACACACACCTGGCCCTGACAGGCCAAGGGAACAAACCATCCTCACTTAGGTTAAACCATCTCCAAATTGCATTCTACACAGGCACAGCAAGGGATAAGAGTTGTGTTTTCCCTTTCTCTGAGGTTCAGAGAATGTGAATCTCAGAAATCCCTGGGAAGAACTGTGCCTTGCTTTTCTCTGTGAAGAGAAATGTGGCAGCACCACCACATTTCCAGCTCTGGGTTCTGGGAATTAACCATTCCAGAGGATGCTCTTCCCAGCTCCCAGGGGTGCAGGAATGTCCTGGGGACCTCTGTCCTGCTGGCCCAGAAGGACCCCAAATGTCCTGGGGCTCCCAGCAGGGTGTTAGCAGACAGTCCACACACACACACCTGGCCCTGACAGGCCAAGAGAACAAACCATCCTCACTTTGGGTAAACCATCTCCAAATTGCATTCTACGAAGGCACAGCAAGTGGTAAGAGTTGTGTTTTCCCTTTCTCTGAGGTTCAGAGAACGTGAATCTCAGAAATCCTTGGGAAGAACTGTGCCTTGCTTTTCTCTGTGGAGAGAAATGTGGCAGCACCGCCCCGTTTGCAGCTCTGGGTTCTGGGAATTAAACATTCCAGAGGATGCTCTTGCCAGAGGAGCAGGAATGTCCTGGGGACCTCTGTCCTGCTGGCCCAGAAGGACCCCAAATGTCCTGGGGCTCCCAGCAGGGTGTTAGCAGACAGTCCACACCCCCACACCTGGTCCTGACAGGCCAAGAGAACAAACCATCCTCACTTAGGGTAAACAATCTCCAAATTGCATTCTACGAAGGCACAGCAAGGGATAAGAGTTGTGTTTTCCCTTTCTCTGAGGTTCAAGAGAATGTGAATCTCAGAAATCCTTGGGAAGAACTGTGCCTTGCTTTCCTCTGTGAAGAGAAATGTGGCAGCACCACATTTCCAGCTCTGGGTTCTGGGATTCTGGGAATTAACCATTCCAGAGGATGCTCTTGTCAGCAGCACCCAGGGGGAGCAGGAATGTCCTGGGGACCTCTGTCCTGCTGGCCCAGAAGGACCCCAAATGTCCTGGGGGTCCCAGCAGGGTGTTAGCAGACAGTCCACACACACACACCTGGCCCTGACAGGCCAAGAGAACAAACCATCCTCACTTTGGGTAAACCATCTCCAAATTGCATTCTACACAGGCACAGCAAGTGGTAGAGTTGTGTTTTCCCTTTCTCTGAGGTTCAGAGAACGCGAATCTCAGAAATCCTTGGGAAGAACTGTGCCTTGATTTCTCTGTGAAGTGAAATGTGGCAGCACCACCACATTTCCAGCTCTGGGATTCTGGGAATTAACCATTCCAGAGGATGCTCTTGCCAGCTCCCAGGGGAGCAGGAATGTCCTGGGGACCTCTGTTCCTGCTGGCCCAGGAGGACCCCAGATGCCCCTGGTGACACTTCCCCAGCACTTGTGCAGGGCACTAATGACCAGCATGGATATTAATTACCCAGCAGGGTCATTAATGGCCGTTAATTACCTCACAATCACTAATCACCCCATGGTCAGGGGTTCCCTGGCACAGCCCTGGCTGACTGACCCCTGTTTGCTTTGCAGGAGATACTTCCCATGGAATCTGATCCTGCTCAGCATCTTTGTGAGTGGCACATCTGGGGTCAGGGTGGCTCCCGGGACAAGGCTGGAATTCCTGGGGAAAAGTGGGAATTTATCCCCTTGTTGTCCTGGGCTTGGGCTGGAGGAGCCGGGGGTTTGCGCTGGGATGGGAGGAGCTGGAAAGAAAGGGAGCCTCTGTTTGTTAAAAATAGCAAAAAATGATCTGATGGGGTGTGGTGGGAGCTGGATTGGAGCTGGGATGGGAACTGGGATGTGGGATGGGAACGGGGATGGGAGCAGGATTGGGAGCTGGGATGGGAGCTGGAATGTGGGATGGGAACTGGGATGTGGAATGGGATGGGAACTGGGATGGGAGCTGGGATGGAGCAGGGATGGGAACTGGGATGGGAGCTGGGGTGGGAGCTGGAATGTGGGATGGGAGCAGGCTAGGGAGCTGGGATGGGAGCTGGGATGTGGGATGGGAGCTGGGATGGAGCAGGGATGGAGCAGGGAAGGGAACGGGGATGGGCAGCTGGGATGGGAGCTGGGATGTGGGATGGGAGCTGGGATGGGAGCTGAGATGGGACACGGGGATGGGAGCTGGGATGGAGCTGGGATGTGGGATGGAGCAGGGATGGGAACTGGAATGTGGAAGGGAACTGGAATGTGGAAGGAAAGCAGGGATGGAGCAGGGTGGGAGCTGGGATGGGAACTGGGATGGGAGCCGGATTGGGAGCTGGGATGGAGCTGGGATGGAGCTGGGAAGGAGCTGGATGGGAGCTGGGATGGGAGCAGGATAGGGAGCTGGGATGGAGCTGGGATGGAGCTGGGATGGGAACTGGGATGGGAACTGGGATGGGGAGCAGGATTGGAGCTGGGATGGAGCTGGATGGGAACTGGGATGGGACACTGGGATGGGAGCAGGATTGGGAGCTGGGATGGGAACTGGGATGGAGCTAGGATGGAGCAGGGATGGGCGCTGGAATGTGGGATGGGAGCTGGGATGGAGCAGGGATGGGAACTGGGATGTGGGATGGGAACTGGGATGGAGCAGGGATGGGGAGCAGGGAAGGGAACTGGGATGGAGCCGGGATGGGAACTGGGTTAGTGGAAGGGAAGCTGGGCTGTGGAAGGGAAGCAGGAGTGGGATGGGAGCCAGGGATGGGAGCCGGGATGGGAACTGGGATGGTAGCCGGGATGGGAACTGGGTTGTGGAAGGGAAGCTGGGATGGCGGCTGGCTCCTGTGTGGGAGGGATGCAGGAGCAGGGCCTCCTCCCGTGCCGTTTGCCCTCCCTCTGCCCTCTCCTGTTGCCCATCAGTCCCTGGAGGTTCCAAATGCTGTTCCCTTTCTCCTGAGAGCCTGGGAGGCTCCCCTGCCCTTTTCCCTGGGGCTGAGGGGTTCCCTGTGGTGTCTGCTCCGGGGCAGGGGGCACTAACCAGGCTGTGTTTTCCCCCAGACCCTGTCCATGGCCTATCTCACTGCCATGCTCTCCAGGTGGGTGGGCACTGCCCCGTCTCTTCCTGAGAACATTCCCCGTTCCTGAGGTGCCTGAGCTGCCTGGGGCTCCCAGTCACAAAGCTGAAGTTCCCAAGGGAGGCAGCACTGGGGGATTCCCACATCCCAAATCCTGCAGGAGGGTCCTGATCACCGAGGGGACCTGCAGCCCCTCCAGGCGACCACGCAGGGATCTCCACGCTTTCTCCTGGGGCAGGCCCCAGGCAGGTGGGGCTGCAGGGAGCCAAGGGATTTGTTCCAGCAGTTTTCAGGAGTTTGTACCCCAGAGCCTGTTCCCTTCTGCTCACTTGCACCAGGGAATCTGAAATCTGCTCCTGGCTCACGTGGGAGCCTGCAGAGAGGGCCGTGATCCAGGCCTGGGTGACGGATGGATGGGGACAAAGGAATCCCTGGCCTCAGCAGCTCCAGGGGGAAAACTCCAGAGTTTTCTCCACACAAATCCCCAAGGGCTGAGCCTGGCGCTGCAGCCAAAATCCTGATGCAGCCTGGAAACCCTTCCAGCCTGAGCCCTGTCCCTGCTCCAGCCCCTGCTTGTCCCAAAGCCAGGCTGGGGCTGCTCCTTTGCTTTCCCCTCACGCTCCGGGGACTTTTGTCACCCTGGTTTTGTCACCTCCTGTCAGGATCTTCCCCGTCTGTGGGATTGGTGGATTTGGAGCTGCTCCCAAAGCTCTGGGAGGCCCAGATGGACCCTCCGTCCTTCAAAACAGCAGGGAAAACCCATCAAGCTTTTTTCCATCCTTCCTTTTCCGCCATCAGCGTGGAATGTTGATCATTCCAGCGCTGTTGGTGCCCATGGGATCCCTTGCCCAGCTCCTGCCTGTCTGAATCCCCTTTTCCATCCCTGGGAATGGCCCCGGTTTGATTTTTTGGGTCGTTTTGCAGCTACTACCAACACCAAGTCGGTGCTGCTGTGCCTGGGGATCACGGCCCTGGTCCTGTCTGTCCGTCACCATCTTCAGCTTCCAGAGCAAGGTGGGGACATCCCTGGGGCAGGGCAGGGGACACTGGGGGGTCTGCAGGGCTCTGGAAGTGGGACCAGCCCCGGGGATGTGGGGATGCCACGAGGGCGTTGGGGTGGATCAGGAGGGATGAAAGTGGGGCTAGAAAATGGTGATCAATGGGAATAAAATGAGATTTTTTTTTTTGTGGATTAAGGGCTAGAAGATGGTGATTGATGGGAATAAATTGAGATTTTTTTTTTTGTGGGTTGGGGGCTAGAATATGCTGATTTATGGGAATAAATTGAGATAATCTTGTGGATCGGGTGTGAGGGCTAGAATATGGTGATATATGGGAATAAAATGAGGTTTTTTTGTGGATTAAGGGCTAAAAAAATGCCAATTTATGGGAATAAAACGAGATTTTTTTGTGGATTGGGGTGGGGGCTAGAAGATGCTGATAAATGGGAATAAAATAAGATTTTTTTTGTGGATTAGGGGCTAGAAGATGGTGATTTTTATGGAATAAAATGAGGTTTTTTTAAAAGGATTGGGGTGGGGCTAGAAGATGCTGATAAATGGGAATGAGATTTTTTTGTGGATTGGGGGGTGGGGGCTAGAAGATGCTGATATATAGGAATAAATGAATTTTTTTTTTTTTTGTGGATTAAGGGCTAGAAGATGTGATAAATGGGAATAAATTGAGATTTTTTTGGTGGATTGAGCTGGGGGCTAGAAGATGCTGATAATATAGGAATAAAATAAGATTTTTTTTGCGGATTAGGGGCTAGAAGATGCGATTTATGGAATAAACTGAGATTTTTTTTGTGGATTGTTATGAGGGCTAGATATGGTGATATATGGGAATAAAATGAGATTTCTTTTTAATGGATTGGGATGGGGGCTAGAATAGATGCTGATAAATGGAAAAAATAATTTTTTTGGTGGATTGGGGTGGGGGCTAGAAATGCTGAATTTATGGGTATATAAACGGGGATTTTTTATGTGGGATGGAAGTGGGGGGCTAGAAGATGCTGATATATGGGAATAAATGAGATTTTTTTTTGTGGATTATAGGCCAGATGAGGGGGTGTGGTGGGGATTATATGTAGTTGAGGTTGGGGTGGGGGGGGGGGCCTTGATTAGGTGATGGTTTGGGTATGTATGTGGGTGTGGGGGGGGGGAGGGGGTAGGGGTGGGCGTGTTGTGGGGGAGTGTGGGGTTTAGGATATATGAGAGGTGGGGGGGGGGGTTTGGGTGGGGCGTGTGGTTGGTGATGGTGGGGTAGGAATGGTGATATGGGCGGGGGGTTTGGTTTGTGGGGTGTGGGTGGCCTGAATAAGGGGTAGGGTATGGTGTGGGGGGGGGGTGATGGGGTGGGGGTCGTGTTGGGTGGGGTGTGTTGGGATGGTATGAGAGGGGGGGGGTGGGGTGGGGGGGGGCGTGTTGAGGGGAGTTTGAGGGTATGGTGGTGTGGGGGGGGTGGGGGGGCGAGTTGTGGCGGGATGGGAGGTGCGCGCGGCGGGCCGCCGCATCCGGGGGGGGGGGGGTGTGAGTGTGTTTGCTGTCTGAGGGTGCACCACCTTGACCCTCTTTTATTGGAGCATGGCCCAGGGTGACTGCTGCGGCGAGCACCCTCCCCTTGCCTAATTATTTAGGCTGGGTTGGCACAGTGTGCACCATGCGGGCGGGCCCCTCCCTGCCTCTTTTATTGTGCGCTGTGTTGGCCCTT